>VYXC01003769.1:0-24189 GCA_013397175.1 Platysteira castanea | reverse complement strand
TTTTTTTTTTTTTTTTTTTTTTTGAGTAGGCAATGAAGAAAACATGAAGAGATTTCAAAAATCTGATTTGGAAATGTAAATTTTATCTTTCTTCAGGGTGTGACATTTAGTTAGGGAGCAGTCCTATTTTGTGTAACCACATGAGGATGTGGGGGGTTTTTGTTTCCCATGATGGAAATTCCCTGAATACTAACATGTTTTGTTAAATATATTATTATTTATTGTTATTGACTTTGAATAAAAAAATTAATAATATGCTGATGGAAGTTGCTGGTCACTAAAGTTATGAGACATTATACTACCAAAGAAGATTTGATATATGAGAACAACTTGATGATTAGACTGAAGCAGTAAAAATCAAATGTAGTCTTGTAGCACAAAATGCCTTAAGGAACTAACAAGAGGAAATGTCGGTATCATCTGGAAGAGCATGATTTGGAAAAAGCTGAGGTGGTTATAGTTTGACTGGAGGGTGAGTGTGAATTTCCAGTGCATCTTAGCTGAGAAGGAGGTTAATATGTTCCTCGTGTCGAGAGAAGTCCAACAGATTGAAAGAGGTAATAACCCTGTTGAACATGGTGCTCCACAGCTGATGATCCTTAATGTTAGATGTGAGTGAACCCAAAGGGTGGGGAAAGTTGTAACAGAAGGAGTGAGAGAATGAAAACTGTTATCTCTCAAATTGATTGTAGTAGTTCCACTAGTCCTGCTCACAAAACAAAGCTGAAGAGGAGGTACAGTTACTGCCTACAAGTTCTTAGGGAATAAGTATTACATAGGAAAATACTGTGTTTAAAGGATAATTTAGTAGTTTATAGCATTGCTGGGGAAATAGTTTGTCATACTGTTAAGCCTCATTTTAAATTTGCATTGATTTTACATAGAAAAAAATAGAATTTTTCTTCATTGCTTCCAACAGCCCTAACAACCCCTGCATATTTTGAAGCAGAGAATGTAATCACTCAGAGGTGTGAATAACATTGCCCCCAGATGCAAGTTCAAGTTATGCCGCTGGGCAAGGTCCTTGCTACGAGTCTTGGTGCTAAGGGAACGCTGGATGCTGAGCTGAGAAAAGGTTGAGCATGTTGGAGAAGTAAAAGGAGCTCAGGTGTACCAGTACTGAGGAATGTTGTATACAAACAGTGAGAAATTTACATTATTTCTACGGCCTTTCCATGTTAAATTGATGTCTATGCTTCTCTTTAGAGCAGCAGAGAGACTGATAGTGTAACATCATACACCTGGAGTGTCCCACTCCAATACTGGAGACAGCACCACTGCTTTGGTTTTTTACCCTTACAGAGTCCAAAATCCATTGCATCTGCAGCTGTGACTTGAAGTAGAGTTTTCTGGTTTCTTAAGGGTTGGAATAAATGGAATATTGGTCACAGCTGAAGTAAGCTCATCACCTAATAGGTGCTGGAGATTTATGGGTTTCCACAAAACCAGCTCGACTATGTCCTCCAGTATCTCCTTTGTGGGCAGTGAAAGCATTCCTGAGGTGCTAATACCCCAGGGTCACTTTGAAAGGTTGTGAGGCTTTCCTGGTCCTTTCCTGTTCACATTTGTTTGTGGACAAATATGGCCACAGTTTAGCACCAGGAACAACAAAAGAAATCTAAACTTAGCAAAACACTGACAAATGCTTGCTTTTGGGAGTCTGTTTCTTCATAAGGGTCTGCAAATCCCTTAAAAAGGATTGCATAACAACAGTGGATAGGGCTGGGTAAGGACTGCTCTTTTTTTCATCTAAATGATTCCATCTGAAAATGAGTACACTGAAAAGAAAGCTTTCGTAGGAATCCAGTGTTTTTGACAGAACTTAAATCAGAAGGGGTTCTGAAATCTTGGATGGGATTCCTGGCTAACAGCACTTCTAGCCTGGCCAGTGTTCTGGCTGATGAAGCACTGGTTTGGGACGCGGGAAACAGGGGTTTGAGTTCTGGTTCCTTCTGGGAATCTGGGGCTGGACTTCAGCTGGAACGGTTCGACTGCTGGAAAAGTGTAGCTTTGTTCACTGCAGTGAGCAGGTGAAACTTGGTTTTCCTCAGCCCACAAGAGACTGGTAAACAGGGATGGCTACGGTTTTCTGTCCCTGTTACTATTTATTCATACAAAACAGGATTATTACATCAGGAGGAAGTGGAAGAGAACAGCTGTGGCTGAGTCTTCAGCTGAGTTTAGGCTGTCTAGGATTAAAAGCTTTGTTGTCCTGGCTGTTGGAAGGGGTTTTAAGATTCCACATTCTACATGTCAGAGGCATTCTCTGACATGTACCTAGGTGGATCTTTACAGTAAAGCACTAGGATTCCTTTTAAATTAAAAAAAAATGAAGTATTTTGCATTTTTGAGGCAAACAGTTTTCCAAATCCTAAAAACCTTATGTGGGTGGAAAGAGATTTTTATAAAAATTCTGTCGTTCTTTACAGATGAAGTGTTGCTTCTTGAGGAAGGAATATTTCCCTCTTGAGTCAGCAACTGCTCTGCATGGAGTCTGTAGGGACAATTAGTGGCCCACAGGCCAGAGTTTGCAAGTGACTGGTTTCAGTACTGGTCATTGTAGAGCTCTTACAGCTGGAGAATGTAACACAAGTGCAGAGCAGAACTAGCCAGAAAACACTTATGTGCCTGAAATAACAGATATTAAAGCACGTAATACTGTGTCACGGGCTGTCAAAATAACACATTTTTCAGAAACCATGTAACTATTTAAGCTAACAGCTATTTTCCACAGAAACTAAATCCCTGAAATGATGAAAATAGAGGAGTATTTTAATCTGTTGCGGTTCATGTCTTTTGCATTTGATGTATATACAACAGAAATTTAAGAATGAGGTTGTGGACTGTTTTGCAAGAAAGAGCATAAAATGTTATGACCTTTTTGTGTGATTTCATTCAACACCTGAGGTGCACTATATTCAATCAAAGGGGTCAGTGCTGCATGTTCAATCTGTTAAAATAGGAGTTATTTATTTGCAAGAGGGACCATTGTATTTATTTTTAGCACTTTGCAGAAAGATTTGGTTGAAAACTGACTGTATGCTTGATTGAGTATTTGTTAATTTATAGTGAATTATTAATCAAAGTGTTTAAAGGCAAAAACTCACAGTAACCAAATGCTCAATCATGTTTAGGTTGGAAAAATCCCACCAAAGTTATTGCAGCAGCATTTCAGTGTTTTTACAAGCTTTCCTTCTGTCACCCCTTTATGAACAGCCTTAATGACTAGAATGGAATATATTTCAGGCAAGTTTGCCTTGATTTCTCCTGTTCTTAGTCACCTTTGTTCTATAAAGAAGGTGAAATTCACATCCTGTTAGAAGGACCAATACAAGGCCACACTTTGTTTTTTAGTGTTGAAAACCAGCAAATAGAAGATTTTTGACATAGGAGGGAAGAGGGAGAGGAGCCTGAATAGGGAAATAGAAACTAGAATCATAGAATCAGCAAATAATTTAGGCTGGAAAAGAACTTTAGGATAAATAAGTCCAACCACTAATGCAGCACTGACAAGGCCACCAAACCATGTCCCCGAGTGCCATCTCTACCCACCTTTTAAATACCCCCAGGGATGGTGGCCCAAAACTTCCCTGGGCAGCCTGTTCTGGGGCTTGACACCACTTTGGGAAAAGAAAGCTTTCCTAATATCCAGCCTAAACCTCCTGTGGCGCAACTTCAGGCCATTTGGTCTCATCCTATCACTTGTTAATTGGAAGAAGAGGCAGACCCCCACCTCACCACCACCTCCTTTCAGGTCTTTCTAGAGAGCAGAGGTCTCCCCTCAGGCTCTTTTCTCGAGGCTTGATAACCTAGAGTGGGAGTGACACGTTGTATGACCTCGTGCAAAACAACTTGCAATTTCTCCTAAATCTGTATGAAGCTCTAGCTGAGCTGGCCAAGGAAAAAAGTGTAATGTAACAAGAAAAGTTATACTGAGATCGTGTTAGTTATAGCAACCTGAGATGAGTTTTGTGACAGAAGAAAGAATAACACCACGAATGACAGCTCTTTGAACTGTGTTTTTATATAGGTTCTTGAAGAACAAAGTATGTGATAGCACTTTCTGTCAGTCTCCGGCTAATAAGTTCTGAGTTTGTTGGCAAATTTTAATCAAAATTAGCATGTAGACAGATACCTCGGAGGTGTTGAGTTCCTAAAACAATTATCAAAAACGTGGCTAATTAAAGCAGGGAAAACCTGTTAATGGCCCTACAGACAGAATGGCAGAGAAAACTCAACCATTACCCCTGGAGTTTGGCAGGAGCCAGTCAGGCAGAAGCACAAGGGTACAACTCAAGCAACCAGCACAGAATCACAGAGTGAACTAGGTTGGAAAAGCCCTTCAAGATCACCTGGTCCAACCTGTGACCTACCACCTCCTCATCAGCTAAACCCTGGCACTGAGTGCCACGTGCAGTCATCAGCACAGAGCATGCACAGCTTTGGGCAAACTCGTGCTCTGCCTTGCCCAAACAAGACAGATCAATGCGTTTTGGGGCAAATGAGGAACCTTGCTGCCAGGAGATGTGGTAAAGGAGCATAATGAACAATATGGAGTAATAATGCAAATGTGGGGATAGGCAGGAAGTCTTTTGCAGGTAGCTGTTATTGCAGGTGTCTGGGGAAGCCTGGAAATCTAATAGAAGTACAACAGGAAAGGTGGGGTGAGCTGAGCTTCTCATCGTGAAAGTAGAGGAGGCAGAAGACATAGTATATACCTGCTGGAGCAGCCTAAGGAGCCATTTTTTCCCCTATTATTTTGCATGTGTGTGTTTGTGCACCGTTCTTCCTTTTAGGTAGAGCTGAATCTGGTCCAGGTTTAGTGCTTGCATCTCTGCATAAGGGTCCTCACCCCAAAGACAGATTTGAATTTTTAGAAGTTTTACTTTAAATATTGTGTGCATTTGAAGACTCCATTATNAAATAATTGTGTGTATTTGTATATTATACACTGTAAATATTGTGTGTATTTGAAGACTCCATTACAGAGAAAGAAGATAATAGTTAGGTTTAATTTGACTCCGTCTCGGTTGTCACATTCACGTTTTCTTTGAAAATTGTAGATTAGAGATTTGTGCTATGTCAGAGACCTTTCAAAAGAGTCAGAAATATCCATATTCAAGAACCTCATGTTCTTTGGATGCTGATCAACAGCTCTGTTTTTCCTTTGTGTCTCTCACTAGTTGAAGCAAAAAGGATATGTCATACCACTTTTCTTTTCTTTTTTCTAGTCATTGGGGCTGTGTTTGGAAGTTGGTGTTTAATTTACCGTTTTGTGTTGGTTTGTTCCTCACTCAAAGTCATAACTAAAACTGATTAAATCTTTCCTTTTCTTCCCAAGAAGTAAGATGCTTCAGTTTTGATGGCAATTACATAAAATCTCAGTCAGAATTTCAGCAAAACTGGTACAGATTAGTTTAAATTAGTGCTTGCACGAGGCATGGGAGATAAGTGATCAAGTCCTTCATTTCATCAAAAAACAAAAGAGATCAAAACTTCAAATAGGTTCACTATGTAAATTTGTTGTTTTCCTGCCAGTCTTACCAATATTCCATATGGATAAGTGTTATTGTTTGAAGGTGACGAGTGTGTTTCAATGAGATGGGCTAGAACAATTAAAAAATAATAAAGCAGAGAAAATATAGATCAGTTTCTGATCTCAGCCTTTCAGATGGTGTATCTGGATTTCAAAACGCATTCATCCCTGTCTGAGTTGTTTTGAGGAAAAAACCCAGCAGCGGTGGACTGCTGTGGATGTTGTGAGGAAATGGGGTTGGAGCAGCGGGGTGGGGAGAGAGGAATGAGGCTGAGTAAAGGCTCAGCCTTCAGGTCTCCTGGCCTTTTTTGGGAAGCAATTCTTGGGAAAGTGGTGCACAACTACTGCAGTGGAGCACAGGATGATTTCTAGCCTGCTTTCGAGAGTTTCCCAGGAGATGGGATGTGGTGATCACTCCTGAAGCACAAAGTTCTGCTCAGTTCTCCCGGGCATCTCTGAGGGAAAGCCGTGCTTCCAAGGGGCACGTGAAATGATTGATGTGAATCTGAAGGTACCTGCTGGAGCTTTGCATGTTCTCCATGCCCACTTTCTGCTTTCATAACTGACTCAGACCTCAAAACTTGAAAGACTCCTGAAATTGCAGTTCTTCTCAAAATGTGACTTTGTTCGAGAAGAAAAAAGGTGTGATAGGTTGTCATGTTTCTTTCTCAATAACTTCAGATCAAATATATTTAGATTACAGATATTTTTGCTGTCAGCCTTGCAGACTTAGCAAAGAAAGACAAGCCTGATTCCTTCCTACTTTGTGCATCATCACGGATAATATTCTGCATATGACTCTCAATGAAACTTATGCAAGCCCATGGCTTTACAGGTGCCATAAGCTTCCAAATCTGGCTCTTCAATGGAAATTTATAAATTGATACATAAGCCAAAAATGAACCTGTCTGACTTCGATCAACATGTTTTTTCCTCATTGATAGGAAGAAGAAAAGAAACTTAAAGCAGCACCTAAGGCAATTAGGTATAAAAAAGCTGTGCGGCTACTGTTCATGTTGATGGAATTATTTTTATGGGTTGCTTTGTAACCCATAGAGAAACCATAAAGAGATTTGTGAATCTTTCAAGTATATTTGAGTCAATTATAAGTTTTTAGTGTGAATTAGCTGCAACTCAATTATTTTAGGGAAAATTTTACTCTAAGTTTTGGGTTTTACTAGAGTTAAACTGGCAAAAAAATATTGTTCCCTCCAAAATGGATGTATGTTCGTTTTAGGTGTGTATTTTTGAGTCAGAAATTTTGCAGTTCTTACCCAGTGAAGGGACAAGAGTCCTATAATTACTGAATTAACTACAACTGAGCAAAACCACTGATGAGTCTTGTGAAGGAAAAGGATAAGTATTTTTTTTTCCTGCTATAAATTTGGAAGAAAAAAATACTTTTCCAGATGAATACCACTTTTACAGTGATACATGTGCCTTTACCTTGCAATCAGGGTGAAGTTTCCTCAAACTGAGCAATGGTTTCGTGGAACTGGGGAGATGAGATCTAGTGCTGCACTAGAATGAGATCTATGTTCTTTTTGAGTCTTATCAGCAGTTCTTCCTTCACTGTGTGATCTCTAAATTTTGGATTAATAGAGAGGTTTGTTGTGTCTTACACGTTTCCTGCTGTGGGACTCCAACCAGATGCATTTCCCTGCTCCTCTCATTTGTTATTGGAACACCAAGCTTTTATTGCTTTGTTGTGAGGAAATGAGTTAATGTTGTGAGAGCTTTTTCATTGTATTTCATGGGATAACTGTTGTTCAGACTATAAAATATAATGTAGATATGAAAGAAAAAAGAAGGAAGAAGACAATAAGTATAAAATGATTCTGAGGGCTAGAGGAAGAGACATATATGAAATTTTTGAATTTAAGTTCTATGTTAATGCCTACATTCCAGAGGTAAATTAATAATCACTTTTTCTTGAGTGTATTTAATTTAGCTGATGCTCCTGGGCTTTAACTCCATTTCCCAGAAGATTCGCATGAATGTATGACAGTTATTTGTCTAAAATATCAGTTTTCCTCTTCTACAGGAAATTTCAAAATTCAAGCAGAAAATAATTTCAAGGTGGAATATACATTTA
Organism: Platysteira castanea; assembly: GCA_013397175.1. Taxonomy (NCBI): domain Eukaryota; kingdom Metazoa; phylum Chordata; class Aves; order Passeriformes; genus Platysteira; species Platysteira castanea. Next base: position 16,558 of record VYXC01003769.1, on the reverse strand, counting down.
ACATTTTTTGAATTAAAATTCAAAATATATCAATCAATTTAGTGGTATCAAAACATTTTGATTAATTTTATTTCCACTTTCTTATTGTGCTACCTCACTAAGTATAATATGTATTATATTTACATTTACAATAACAATTAGTAGTTTAGTGTGAGAGTAGATTAATTGTTCTGTTCAACGCCTGAAGTGGAAAGCTTCGACAATGTTGTGTCAAAAACTTAGTTGACATCAACATGCTGCAAGAATTTGCAATTTTGTAAAAGTTATTTTTATGTAAATTTCCTGCCATTGTGGGGTTTTTTTGGGGGGGGAGGGGGAAGAAGGAGGTCTGGTGGGGTTTTTTTAATTAAGCGTTAAAAGATGCAACAGAAAGACTTAGGTAAAAGAAGCACAGCAAAAATGAAGTAAGAAAGACAGGACACCACTCGATGATGGCTGTTCCCTTACTTCCCCTTAGTTCTGTGCTGTTAAAACTAGAAATAAGAGCTGACCTTTTCCTTCTGCCCCCTTCTGCCTCCCCCTACCCCTCCCAGCTGCCTCTGTGGCTCCGTAAGCGAGGCAGTTCTGCTCCAGCATAACCAGAAGCCCTCGCTGGGCTTTGCTCTGTCCCTCAGGCAGCGTCCAGAGCCCGGTTTGGGGCTGCTCTGGGGTTTGCCATGAAAGGCTCCTCGGGGCAGCACAGTCTCCCTGGCTTGCTTAAGCAATCTGGAGACCAAGGGAATGGAATGTCTTTATAGAAAGTCACCCCACTTGGTGCCCTGCTTCAGGGCAGCTGAGAACGGGCACCTCCGTATATGCCAGAACTTGGGTTGGGCTGAGCAACCTCGAATTGTGCTTCAGAAACAAGGCCCAGAAACTCGGAGAGTTCAAAATAACTCCTCTGAACCTCAGAAGACATTGTGTCTCTGGAAACCATCCCTAGGATGGGTATTTGTCTTTCCCCAAGGGATGAAACGAGGGAATGGTTAAGTCAGATTTTTTTCAGCATTCAAGTTTGTGGCTTCCTTAAATAATATCACCACACTTGCAATTGCTGAGCGTTTTTAGGGGAGCTGAAGCCCATCTGGACAAAAATCAAACTCTAGCAGAGTTACCAGACACTTACATTAAGTGTTCTGTGTGTCTGCCTATGTTTGTGTAAATTGATCTTATCTGAAAGTCAGCAGGCCAAAACGTATAAAATTCAGTGATGGATGCCAGAACAAAAGGAAGAGGATAAGAATGATTCTTATAACTTGAGGCATTTTAATTTTCAGTCCTTAAAACAAACAGTCACTAGTAAGAAACCCAACTCTCATTGTTTTAGCTTCCTTTGTATTGTTCTTGTTCATTTTTGGAAGTAATTTTCCACTCAAATTTGGCCTTTTGTTTTTTTTTCTGGTGCCTTTGTGTGGTGTCTAAAAATACATTTTTAGGATATTCTCAATAAACCCACTGCTTCTTTATGTCACTATTTCAAGGGTCTTTGTGCACAGGGATATTATTCCAGTGTCTAAAATACACCATGCTGCTATTGAGTGTTTATTGTGACATTTTCCACTTCCCATTGATTCTGATATACACTGAAGAAGGTATATTATTCACTGAAACATGGAAAAAAAAAAAGAAGGGAAAGAATAGTCCTCATAATGCAATTTAGTGCTCTGTCTCTCTGAACACAGGGTCACATATAGCATAGAATTTAGGGGGAAATATTTTTCTGGGCTGGCTGCTTGAGATAGAGGAAGACTGAACATTTTCATCAGATTATACTGCTATTGAAACACAGATTTTGCAATATCTAAGATGTTTTAGAAATTTCTTTTTTTGTTGCCAAGTTACTCATTTGAAGCAGCAATGTTCAAAAACTACCAAATGTTTCATTTCAACATATTAAGCACTGGAAGTTTACGCTGTTTAAACGTGAAGTTACTTTCAATTTCATAACTCCTTTTATGGTTTACGTCATTACATTTTGTTTTCAGCTTACACAAAAAGGAAGAAAACAGTGTTTCCTAATAGAAAGAATTAATGTTTCATCAGATTTTCCTTATTTGAAATGAAAGGGGGGGGGGGAAGTAAAAGCTCTTTTTTTTTTTGGTTAATCCAAAGGAATTATTTATTTTGTACATTGAAATGGATTCAGACTCGATATTTCATTCATTGTCTAATTTTTCCTGTGAAAGGAGTCAGCCTGACAAGCAGTTTGGCCCAGTCCTGCAGTATTTCTGCCATGGGCTTATCCCTTGAAACCTCTAAGGAGTGGTTCGGGGGAATCCAGTAGGACAAACGCACACAGATCTTGGAGTCAATAACTATAAAACACAAGTGGTTACAATTAGACTTGATTTTTGATATTTTAGTTTGCAGGGACTCCTACAGCTTTCTCTCCTTTAAAATACTTGCTCCTGGGAAGAAAGATGATGCAGATCTGTCTTTCCACGTTGCCTTTGTTGACCTGTGGTTAGATTTGGCTTTTTTGGTTAGGATTTCTTTTTTTTGCTTATGTATCCATGCAGTGACTAGGAAGAATCAGGAAAGGCCACGTTTTCTCTTCTTAGTAACTTGTGTTGAAAAATTTTTCACTGCAAGAGCCTTCCCTTGCTTGGGGATGAGCCTTTGCAACATTTGCTTTCACAGCCCCTGTTGCAGTGAGACTCAGCACGTCCTGTATTCCCATCATGTCTTCAGGCCGAGGATGCCAAGGCCCTTGATGTGCTCAGCTGCATAATCTCCTATGTTGCATTTTCTCCGTTTTTATAGGGAATGCATATGGAATGTTTAGGGATGAAAATTAAATTCATTTTTCCCCCATCCCTTAAGTATGAGGCAGGTGATGTAAACCAGCAGAGCTGCCACGTTTTCTGACTCTGCTGATGCAGAGATTTAGAAAGGATTTAGTCTTTTATCTGTCAGTTTCTTTGAATATTCAGAACAGTTTATCTCCTTTCCTGCTTTTTAGTCTCATGTTTTCATTGATTTGGAATATCTTCCCACTGTCATGTTTTGGTTGTTTTTGTTGCTTAGAAAAACGTGCTAATTTTAAAAGGTGATCAAAGCCTGTGTAATAGAAACACCCCGTAATGCCGAGACCTTGAGGGAGGTTTATTATTATTTTGCCTGTTACATATGAGCAAATAGGAAAAAAAAAAACCAACTCAACACCTTTATTTTTAGGCCTTGCTGATTCTGAGTCTTCTCTTAGTTGCTGGCTACCTGGCAACAGCTGATTGCCATGGCAACGGCGCTGCTGCTCCAGGCTCGGCCTGGCTGCGGCCTGGCTGCGGGATGCAGGCCCGTGATGGCCACTGAGGGCCGCAGCCCCACGGCTCCTGGCTCCCTCCGGGTGCTGCCGTCTGCCAGGGCCTCCTGTGTGCTGGAGGAGAGGGAAGGAGGGAGCTCGTTGCCTGGGGTTCAGATTTTTGTTGGGAAATCGAGTTCTACTCCTGTGGAATTCATCTTGTCTTTTGAGTTGTTATCGGGACTCTTGATGCGCTCATTGTCTTTGCTCAGGTTGCTGCTGCAGTTGCATTGGTACCTGTTTGTGTTCCTTACTCTGCTTGGTGACAAAGCTTTTCCGTTATCTTTCTGTGAACTCTTCTCTCAGCCAGAGGCACCCAGTCTGTGCTCCTGGAACTTTTGCTGATTACATTCAGATGGTTCATGCCTGATATTTCACCTTCTGCAAGGCACCAGGGGTAGTTCTGCCACTGATGCTACAGCTTTACCCAGAACTTTAGTGCTGAGGTTGTAAATCAGAGCAGAACTTTGACCATTTAATGCATTGAGGTGAAACTGGTACAACAGGAGAAAGCTATATGTCCTTTTGTAAATTAATGCTATACGTAATGCTAGTTCAGATGTAAGGGGGTTTTTTATTTTTTGAACTTACTTCACTGTCACTCAAAATGTAAAATTTAGAGTTTTTGAGTTTCTGGAATCTTGGCATGAAAGTTTGTTAGAGAAAGCTGTTGCACAAAGACTGTTCTCTCCCCTGGATGTTAGGACATGGTGCTTGGTTTGTTAATAGCTTTGGGTTGCTGCAGCTTCCCTGTCTTGGTTTTAATTCAGTGAAAAATAACTCAGGCCTGACTGCTCTTGTTTGCGAGGTGGATGCAAATTAGAAATGGTCAACACATTTAATTAGGAAATGTTCTTACTGAAAGTCTTAAGTGCGGCTTGAGAAGGAATGGGTGGATCCTACAGGTGAGCAACTGGTGGCAAGGCTGGTTTTCACAGAGAAGTTTCTACTTCTGTGACTGTGGGATTCTCCTTAAGAATCGAGGACTGCTAAGGAGGGATGGGATCTACCTTACTGAGTGGGCCAAAAGTAACTTTGCCAACAGGTTGGGTGACAACTTTAAACTAGGAGCAGTTGGAGAAAGGAATAATGACCCACATTGAAGTGAAGAAGGGGTACCGAGTTTGTAAGCAAAGGGTGTAGGGTTTTGTAGACAGGAGAGAGCTCTTAATCCACAGCACTGAAAGGGGCCCACATCAAGCCTATGCACACCATAAGGAAATGTCTACAGGACAGCATTACAGGGAACGCTTTCTTGCCTTTTCTGGGAAATGAGCATGGGCAGGTACCCGTCTGAAGGGTTTATCTGCCTATGCACATGGTGTAGGGAAAAAACAGGAGCAGTTAGGGGTCTTTGTGCACTTTCAGAGCTACAGAATCGTCTGAACTGCAGACGTGGTGGGATAGCTCACACAAGAGCAGCACAGTAATGGATGTGCACAAGCTCGTCAGGAAGGATGGGCCAGGGCAGGATAGGGAGAGTTAATTTTCATGTGAGTGAGGTGGGGGAGTGCATGGAGCTCTCCCTCTGATGAGCCAAATGAGACCTCATAAGTTAGGGCTATAGGTTAGGGAGCATTCAAACAAAATGGACATACACAAGTCCACGGGACCTGATGGGATGCACTCATGAGAGCTGAGGGAGCTGCCCTGGTCATCGTGAGACCACTTCTGATTATTTTTTAAATTAGTTTTGACAGAAAGCATCAGTGTATTATCAGCATTATTCTTGTACTGAATCTGAAACAACAGCACTGGACCAGCTACTAAGAAAAAAACGAGCCCTCTCCCAGCCAAAACCAGAACAAAGGTATGGCAATAGGGGGTTTCCTGCAGACTGGAGCATGCTGTCATTTTTTCCTCTGTTGTGTGAAAATGAAGTGATGTACTAATCTTAACAGTGGAAGAAGAAATAAATTCAAAAATGCTCTCAGACTGGTAATCAGAAGCTGAATTTGTCCTGGTTTTCAAAAAATCAGAACCTACTGAACATCGCAGGTTAAAACTAAACCAGTGCTATTTACAGAAAAGCAGGCTTGTTTTTCCTGGAAGGTTTGCTGGTTTCAAAATTTGATTTTCTGACAGAAGTTTCTGTGGAGACCAACAGGCTGCTCTGAATCGTTCTTGTTTGAGCATGATACCTGCTGGTCTGCCATTCTTTTGGGGTTGATGTCAGTGTAACCAAACTGATCAATAAACAGGGGCTCATGAAGGTCTCTGATGTTGTTGCTGCCTTTTTGAATGTGTATGGCAGCTCTGAACAAAATTCCTTAGAGCAAAGGAGCAGCCTTGGCAGACGTGCTAATGGTCAGACACAGAAGGGATGAAGTGGCACAGAGCAGATCCAGCACAAACGGAGATCTGGGACATCAGGCTCACTCAAAACCATTTGCAAGGACAAATTCTTCCCAGGGCCTGCTTTCAGAACTGAGTGGGAGTCTCTGCCTTGTACTCATGAAGTGACTGACATCAGCATCTCTTGGGTCCTGCTGAGTTTCCACCAGCATACCCAAACATTCCCTGTCTCACCAGGAAAGAAGCATGGCATTTGATGCACTGTACTTGGCAGGTAGATCACAGATATTTGCCTTGGAATTTCTCATCTTGAAGGTGACTTGGTAGGTTTGGGACTTTTTCTTTTTAACTGTTTGCATTTTAATGCCTTAGGTATTCTACATGTTATTATACATTGGGCTCAGCGATACCACTTTGAGGGTTTTGATAATGTAGAAGTGAAATGTTTTTCATTTTCACCAACAATACTCAAATATACGCTCTTAAACCCCAGGTATTTGCCTGTAGAGAGTGCCTGTAGTTGCCCATGAGAGCGCTGATTTGATATATTCATTCCCTTATCTTTCAGAGGAATAGAGTACTCTGTGACTGGTGTGGTATTTTAATAGCTGTCATCTCGTAACCTCTGTTAAAAGTAGTAAAATACCAAGTGCTAATGCTCAGTTCCACACTTTTAAACTCGTCTGAAATTCCTATGTTAGTGCAAACGACAGAATTAATGACTTTGTAGAATAAACATCTTGATTTAGAAGATGTTGGGGGGAGAATTTTAATGTACAGGTATATATATTACAAGAAATGATGAGATCTAGTATTTTTACTGTTTGCTTTGCCTCCTACACCATTCCCCATTCATGGTTAAAATGCTGTATCATGTTGCATGTGAAATTATGTTGATTTCAAGCAGCTGCACTTAGTAATTTGGACTGAGTTTAAAAAAAAATTGCTATAAAGCTACAGACAAAATTCTGATTGATGCTTGCTGATTGAGAGTATTCTGTTTGGTATCACTGGGTGGACTCCACATTGTTGAACACCCCAACTTAAATAATTTTTTTGTTTCAGATAGTGACCTACTTACAGGAGATTACTTTTAAATTTTGTAAAGGCATGGACTTATTGTAAATTCCTTAGCTAAGTGAGATAACAATCAGTACAGTCTCATTCCATCAGTAATTGATCTTTACTCTGAGCCTAGATATCACTGTTAGATTGCTGAGGTTCCCATGTAGAGATTGGTGGAAATCCTAATAAATATGAGTGTTAAAAGAATTTAATTAGTACAAAATACTTAAAAGGGTTCAGTCTAATATTTATAAAGAGATTCTTTTTCATTTTGATCCAAAATCTACAGTACGATTTGGAGCGTTGAAATCTTTGGTAATAATTTTACAGTTTGTCAATCCTATGCAGGCCTCTGGAAAAGTTAAGTGTATCTTATGTTAAAGACTTATTTTACTCAAGAAAGACCTCCAAGAGTCTTATTTTAACACTTTAAAGCTGAGGTTATGATCTTTGTTGCCTCTACTTCAGTTTCAGGGCTTCGTAATTCACCCTAAGCCCTCAACACAAGGCTTGGGAACCTTCTGAGCCTTTTTGGTATTTGTAGAAGTTGTTACTGGAAGCTTTAGACAAACTTTGTAGAGGCAAAAAATATGTCTCTTTTGCTATTAAGAGTGAGGGAGCTGTTGGAAAGAATACATAAACAAAAGAGAAACATCTAATCACTCAAATGCTCTTCCAGAATAAGGAATGCTGGGCTGCATTGTGCTCACTGTGATAAGAGAGAAGATGAGTGACACCTTTGGAAGATAGGGAGGAAAGGATGGGCTGCTGTGAGCTTTGCAAGAGAAAATCCTTTCATGGCTGAGAATATTTGTACAGACATCATTCTTTATTGTAGCACATAGCTCTGTTTTGGGGAGAGCCTCTGAACGTTCATGTGGGGTTTTTTGCCAGATATAATTACCCTGCTGACACAGTAAGCACTTTATTCTCTCAATAACATAATCTGTCCAACAAGCTGTTGGCAGGATGGAAAATGCCTTAGAATACATCCAAGCTACAGCTCTTTTTGTAATTATTGCATTGTTGCAGGTGGTTGCTTGTAGTTCATCATTCCTTTGGAAATAAAAGCCTTAAAAATTTATAGAAAAATACAAGTATTACAAATAGTACTATTGCCAAGGAGAAAGGCTCTGTTGTCCTGGTAGGCTTTTAGAAATACATTCAGGATTGTAGTTGCTAGTTGAGCCACAGTTTGTTGTCTCTTGGCACCTCAGTTCCTCAAACCGGATGATTAAAAGATAAAAATGCTGCTTCTCTCTCCTTTCTGTAGGTCTGGCAGAACCTTTGTGTCAGGAGTTTCCCCTGCCAGCCGCATGCAGCTTCTGACCAGTTCTTCCCAAATTCCTCTTTGCCCTACTCTGCCTCTCCTACCCTGAAGTTTCTTGCCCCAGCTGTGGTGTAAACACACCTTGCAAATGTGCAGCACTTAGGAGAAGAGAAGGAGTATGGGAGAGTTTTGGGGAGAAACAAAACCTGAGGTGCATTCCAACAGCAGCTTTGAGGGGTGTACTGATAGTTTGCTTTAACTTTTTATCAATTTCCTGAAAGCAACAAAAGCAGAAAACAAGGACACTTTGGAACTGATCTTCCTAATCCAATAAAGTCACTGTGTGTGTGTGTAACTTGCCTGAAGGGAGAAGTGGGATGATTCACAGTGCTAAAAAGAGGAATAAATACTGAAACTCTTTAGGAGAATACGTCTATGCAACTCTTCATTGTAAATTACAATTATGGAGCAGAGTCTGAATCCTTTTATTTTTAACCACGAAGGCTTGACAGTGTGTTATGTAACTTCAAAATATTGCCCTCACGCTTTCCTTGAACATCTTACTTAAAAGCCAGGAACAAAAACATATAAAAAAAGAAGTGCTTTGTGTTGTGTGCTCTGTGAGCATCGTCAGCCTGGGCTGAATATGCAACGCTGTGTAGTGCTGCTATCACAGATGCATTTCTGCAACCAAAGATTTTCCCTTTCACAAGATGAAAAGATATTTTCTTAATGTTCATTACAGTGTATTAAGACATTAGTGCTCAGATCCTTTCAGTGCATTAGAGAGAGCATTGTCATTCTATTTTCTCATCAGATGAAATAATCGTTTATCTGAAATTGCATTACCTTCAGAGAAAACAGGGAAGGATATGGGCTCAAGCTTTGACAATCAAGGCTTACTTTAGATAATGCAGTTAACCACTTGAAATAGCAGAGTGAGACATCTGAGCCATGGCCACGTAGCAAAACAGCAGAAGGTGGGCAAGGCTTTTGACTTGTTCTACAACACTGCATGTCTATTTTAAGACAAAACCTAAAGCAAAGGTCACTCTACTTGTGATAAACTTTCAAGCTGACTTTGCATTAGTAGGTGAGAGAGACAAGAAACTGTGAAGGAAAAATAAGAACATGGTGTTTTCATGACTTTTTTCTGTTTTTTACAGAGCCACAGATGTTTGTGGCACTCTACAGACAAATAAAACAACAGGTCCTGACACTGAGGAATTAATACTACAGTGAAATGTTACACAAAGAGATAACAGTATTCACAGAGAGATTGGAGGAAAATGTTTTCACAGCAGTGAAGTATCTTGAAATGTGTTTATTACACACATTTTGATGTCTGTCTAATAAAATGTCAAAGCAAAGATATGCTTAGTACTGTAGCTGGTGCCCCAGAATGAGGGTTGAGCTGAAGGTCACTGATGGAATGATGCCCAAAAAATTTAGAGCCGTCAGGTGTCTGAAGATGGAGAGATGAAAGACAGGATCTGGGAGAAAATTACAAGCGACGGGCAGGACGTGGTAGGAAAAAACATGGTTTTTGCTAATCCCCAGCAAGCGATCCTCAAACTATAGGTCCCTGAAATTTTCATTGTGGTTGCCACGCTGGGGAAATAGATCAATGCAAGATTAATCAAAGACCCCATGCACTTCCAGCCTCTTATGAAGAAGTATCTGTTTTCTTTCCCAGTTTCTTGTGAGTGAAGGGATAGTCTGTCAAAGGTAGTGGAAGTGACTGAGCAGTCGGTGCAGGGAAGGAAGGAGCAGGAGACAGCGACGACCTGGGTTCAAGGAATCAGTGGAGGGAGTGTTTAGACCATTTAGCCTCTGTGGAAACGAGAAGCTTAAGCAAAGTGGGAGAATTTTGTAGAAAGACCCTGCTCTGCTGATCACATCAAACTTTGGAGCACACCGGGTTGGGGAAAATGTCTGTTTTCTTCCAGACAACTTGTAATGGTGCTGTTCTCTGGGTGCTGTGGTGGGAAACTTGCAGAGTTGGTTGAAGATGTTCAGTTGGGCCTTCTGTGAGTTTCATGAGTAGAATGTTCTTGCTACTTTTCCTTGTGAAACAAAATGACAGGGAATATTTTCGAAGAAAGTTTGATTTTTCCCTATTCTCCAGGAACTGAAATAAACTCTGTTCACAGAAAAGAAAATCTTCTGCAGAGATCTGCTGGTTTTTGGAAAGCCCATTTCCTGTTTGATAGCTGTGGTGTTGAGTGTCTTAAAAGACACTTCCTGGTGATGTGTAGTTTGCTTATTTTCTTTTGAATCCAAATGCATGAAGATCAAAGAATTGAATTCAATTTCTGAACGACTTCTAAAGTACTTGAACCTGGACAGAAAGAGAGTGACATTATCAATTGGCAGAATTTGACGTACCATGAAATTGTTAGTGTTTGTCATCTGCTTAGCAGTACCTCTGTGTTGAAGTGGAGATGGGGAATGGCGTAATGATTGTATATTGCAAATAAAACTCTGAATTTAAGTGGACTGTGAAAGGCTTTGGGAACTGTCTGCCAGATGTAGTTTAGTCAAAATAAAGACATTCATCAGCTTTAGGGGGCTATCGTTCAGATATGTGATTTTTCAGACAGGAGTGCTGCATTGAAAATAAAAACATTGTTATGGATGTGCTTTTTCCAAATGCATTTTGAACTCAGGAATCTTTTAATCCTGATTTTTCGTTTGTTTGTTTTTGGGGTTGTTTTTTTTTTTTTAATCAATCTGCCTATTGATGTTCCTGAAGATTTTAGGAATAGAACAATGTGCTTTTCTTCTTTGATAAGCTTAATTTTTTGACTAAATAATTCTAGCTGTTTTAAAATTCATCTGTATAGATTTAGCATGACAAATGAGAGCTGGAATGCACATTGTGCGTTGCTGAGGGGTGTTTTTCTGAACTAAGAATAATAACAACCTACCAGATCTATTTCATTGTATTGTAACAAAGATAATGTCTAGGGAAGGTCAATTGCTTCCTCCTCCACGTGCAGAGGAAAATGATACTTTCCTGACTCCATCCTGAATTCCTTAATCACTTTTCACTCGGTCATTATTTAAACTCACACTTGACTATCTTCACATTGACTGAAGAAAGCATGAATGAAAATGTAGGAACTTGTCCCTCGAGGCTTTTTCATGGTAGTTTAATACAATGAAAGTATATTTTGGGATTAGGAGAGGATTCCATTGAAAGAGATGATGTGTTTTTGAAGTGAAGAAAGTACAGTTAGCTGCCACAGAGTCATTCTCAACAACAATTTGCATAATAATAAATAGTTTACACTTCTATAAGTCCTAGCCAAGAATCATGAAATGCTTTTTGAAAAAGGCCGCATATTATTTATCCTCACTTTGCAGATAAGAAATTGAATTAAATAGTATTTGAAGTGCAGGTTGAAGGTCCCAAATGAAGCAGGCATATCCAAGTTCACAAATAAACTTACTTTTTAGACCATGAGACCATCCTGCCGATCCTTGTGACACTTCTTTTTAGGACACAAACTTCACCAGATTGCAGTGAAATTTTTCTGAACTGACAACCATTTGAGCTTTATGGGTGGCTGGTCTTAATTAAGCAAATTTGCAATCCTTGCACAAACTGAGATTTAGGTCTAGTTGGTAATTATATCTTTTCATTGATGACGGGGCAATCATCAATGCTTTCAGATGACTGAACAGATTCACACTTGGCTGTTAGCTTGACCTCTCTGTGTGAGCTGATTTTTTTCCTTTTTTTTTTAGGTTTATTCAGGAGTCTTTTGATACATATTTTATGAGTTTTGTATCTTCACATGCAATTTAATTTAGTTAAATATTTCAATCACTAATTTCCACACTGGAAAAATTGCATGAATTATACTCAAGAACAGCTGAATCCAAATCTATCAGAAAAGTTAAATTCTTGCTGCGTACTTCCACTCTCCTTCTAAGCAATTGCACAGCAGGGGATTTAAATGGACATTTTGACATTTAAGTTCGTGGTTCAGTATTAAAGGCAGGTGCTCTAACTTCCCAAGCCAGCAAAAATTAGGAGTCTTAAACAAGTTTAAGCCCCACAATATTGTGCATTTGAAGTCGATGGGAATGCATGAGAACAGATTAGCCTTCCCTTCCCACTCTTAGCATCCTTCAGCTCCACTTTTCCTTCTGAAAAGCATATCATGTATCTTGGGTTCATGTTCTCCCAGTTCTCATTTTTTGGTGGTTACTTACTGTTACTCTTTTATTGCCCTCAGTTCTCTCACATTTGTCTTCCTTGTCCATATAACATCATAATATCTTTGAGAGAGGCACTGTCTCAACTGATGTAGAAATATGATCCTTGAAGTGATGGGAATTGAACTTCCATAAGCCCTCTCAGCAGCAAAAAGATAAAGCTTCAGGGAAAATAATTCCTGCATCCTGGGTGATATGGAAAAATATTACGCAAACTAATACTTCTGCAAAACCTCCTCGGGAAAGTACTTTGGCATTTGTGTCAGTCTCTTTGTAAGACTGCTCCACAGGTCCAAAGTTAATAATTTTCTTAAGCACTCTTCTGTATCCAGAGCCTGAATTATAGTCTGTGGCTGTATATTTATGTTTTCAAACAAAACCTGCATTAAAATGCAAGTTTTCATTACTGTTATTCATTGTTATTTGGCAAACTGCATAGAGAAGTCACTGGAGAAATAAAAGCCAAAAGGACAGGTAAAATGGCATGACTGACAAACATCGAGAGAGCCCCACTGAGACTAAATCTCATTAATATTGCTGTAGAACTGAACTGGGTAATCTCTTTCCTGATTTCTGTCTTGCATGGGAAGATAGTTGTCATGTCCATTAGCAGCAGAGAAGAATCCCAGCTATGCAGTTTAAGTATTTTCTTTATTAACCTTTGAGAAGGTCTATTTATGCTCCCTATTGTTCACTTGTACCCAGCAGAGTAACAGTGAGGAAATCCCTTCTTAAAAACAATAAACTTCGAGCAAGAATCCCTCTTCATCACTGAGGAGGTTTTTGAAGCTGGGGACGATCTTTGTTCTGAAGCCAAACTGAGCTGTGCTTGACCTACACACCAGTAATGGCTCTTTGGTGTTATTTTTGCTATTAGTTTTATGAACTTTGAAAATTAACTGCACTGGCTAGAGGCAGGCTGCAGGATCCAACACCTTGGTGTGACCATGTGGTTTAGCTAATCTGATGGGTGACATAATTCACAATGATAGAACAGTTTTGCCATTCAGCCGTCTAAACAAGGACCCAGTGGTTTGAAATGTTAAAACAAAGCAAATCACTATATAAGAGATCAATGACACATTGGGATATCAGCTGGATATATGTGTCTGGGAAGACACAATAAAGACGCTCTTGCACCTGCTAGGTTCAGCAGAAAGGAGGGGAAAGACCCTTTATTTACATATGTCACATCTTATAGAATTCTGAACTCCACAAGGGGGATTGGAGGACATGTCACTTCCTTCTCAATCCCACTGGAGAAAAAAGATGCTCATCAAAGTTGTCTTATCACAAAAGGAATGAAAACCAGAAAATACCGTTAAGTAAAAACTGCCCATTATTTACATGAAACTGTGTGAGAAAGAATTCTGACTCCCAAGTTTAAAACAGAAGGCTTTAGCAAAAACCAGGGCAACAAATATACAGTTTATCACATAGATTTTGATTCTGTGTATGCATGATATAAAATATGCATGAGAGATCCTTCAAGACTTGCAGACACAAATCACTTTGTCATCAGATAAGCATTAGAAGTCTGCAATCAATTCAGAGATCTCACATCAGATTAGGTTATTATTTGGGAGCTGATAGCATCTGGGATTAGGCATCCTTTTTCATTTGTAGAAAACTGAAAAGAAACACTCCTTCATCGTCAGAGAGTATGGCTTCTGTGGAGCTGTATTATTATATAAACCTACCAGAAATTAATTCACAAAGGATGCCTGCAGAATACTGCCACAGGAAATGAGCACCGAGGAGACCTTCTGCGTGGTTCTGTCAAGTTGGGGATGCCAGGAATCGAAACAACACACGTCTCTCTGCTTGTTTTCAGGCATGCAAATAGAGAAACTGCTAAACAGACCTTTGGGTTTTAACATGATCTCTCCCAGATTTCATTTATCTGTTTCTCCCCAGCCTTCAGGTAGTGTTGAAGTGGCTGCTATGGTAACTTGGGATCAAAAGCCAGCACAAATTTTCCTGTTTTAAAGATTTCCTTTTGCCTTTGACATTCTTTCCATACTTTTGCCAGAGTCATATTCCAGAATTGTATTAACAAATAAGTAAAAATAGTTAATTAAAATTGTGGGGTTTGGGTTTTTTCTCAAGTGGGAACTAACTAGGCCAAGAAACAGCTGGATAAACTGGTCCAGATGGAGGAAGGTGAGAGACAGAAACGCTCACTGTACACCTCCAGTGATGTGTTGTTGTGCCATTATTGGAAAACTGTTCAAACAGGGTCCTTCCAAAGGTCTGCAGTGAAAAGATGACACTAAGGATCATATTTGCAGATCACAAGGCTGTCAGTAGGGTCTGTATGGCACAAGTACCAAATGGCAGCTTACAGGATTGATTTGGACTGACCTTTATTAACTCAGTAAGTTTAAAAGCAGCTGTGTTAACATCCTCTGATTTGGAGATATATAATAAATACATATATATATAAAATGGCTCCCTGAAAGCTATAAAAAGAAGGGATTAAATAAAACAAAATTTTACTGAAAGGGATTCCCTAAACAACTATATTTTAGGGGTGAACTGATCAAGAGGAATAATCCTAATAATATATTTATTACTTGATAATTTAAAAAAAGATGCTGATAAATTTAAACCTGCACTTTCCAGTACTGTATGCTCAAATTAGCATGAAATTGAATTGCCATTTTCCTGCCTCTATTTGGTCTGTATTCTCTACAAGATTCTCTTAGCCAGAAATAACTTGTCTCATAATGTTTTCCTTGCTGTTGTACAAGTTCTACCCCACTTCACAATGAGGTGGAATTTGGTCTAGTTCTCATCTGGTACCAGAACGCTTGCTGGAAGGAATATACCAATTTTATTTTGGTTTTAATATATCTATAAGATCAAGACAGCTGTGTCCCCAGTTGTGACAACTTTATTTATCTTTCTGCAAAACTTTCTGGGTATTATTTGGTCTGGGCTTCAGAAACAATTAGTAGGAAAGGGCAGACAGATTGTCTCCTATCCTGTGAGATGTTGCAACATCTAAAATATTGGCTCAGTCTGTAGATGGACAACCCTTTCAAAGAAGGGAAAGATGCTCCTCCTAGAGCAGTAGGACAGGTGTGTCTGGGAAAACACAATAAAGATGCTCTCACACCTGCCAGGTTCAGCAGAAAGGAGGGAAAAGGCAACTTTATTTACAGATGTCATGTCTTATACAATTCTCAACTCCACAAGGGATTGGAGAACATGTCACTTCCTCCTCAATCCCACTGGAGAAAAAAGATGCTCATCAAAGTTCTCTTATCACAAAAGGAATGAAAAACAGAAAATACTGTTAAGTAAACATTGGCTATTATTTACATGAAACTGTGTGAGAAAGAATTCCGACTCCAAGGTTAAAACAGAAGGCTTTAGCAAACACCAGGGCAACAGACAGGTACTCATTTTCCATGATAAAGTTTATGCTTACTGAAGCAAAATTTTAAACCTCCCACTCTGGTTAGAATGTGAGTTCTCTTTTACTTATTTAGATTCTCATACTGCCAAACTGAGCTTGGTTAAGCCATTCTCCTTTTTTCAGTATCTGTCTTCGTTGATACAGGCATAGGTGTTCATCTGAATGAAGTTTTGACTTCAGTTTACCAACATCTCTCAGGAAAAAGCCGACAGACGTATAATTGAAATATCTTTAGCCAGCTTTCAGAGATACTATAGTTGCAACACCTGACACCTGGTGTCAGACTTTGGACAGGACTCTTTGTCTCAGAAGATGCAGTTTTCTGTGCTATGGACATCATAACACCTACCTGCCTCATATAGAAATTGTGGGGGTGAGGGAGTTTATGTTTGTGCCTTGTTGGTTTTCTCTTAAAGCTAAATGCTGCCTAGGAATGAGTCGTGACCTTGAAATTGGATGTAGTACTGTTGTAGGCAAAACTTATCACCGAGAAAATGTGCCTACCCTCTATTTATCACTTACCCAGCTGTTCCGCTAAATTACAGCTCCTTTAAAATTACACTCTAATTCATCAATAATTCAGCACTGAAGTCTTAGGAAGAAAACACTAGATGCCATTTTGAATAGCTCCACTATCAAACGATAAGCTATTCAGAGGGGAGAGTGGGAATACTGCTGAGGTGCTGCGTCTGTGTTACCAGGGGAAACTCAGCTCACGTTAGAGAAAGCTACAACACAACAGGGCTCAGGAGGTTGTTTCACAACAGACCTCTGGTAGACACAGAACAGAATGCCGGGCGGGGAGAGGGAAGCCTGTGGGGTAAATATATCGATGCCATCTCCTTGCAGCTTTGCAGGCTTGTCTGGGTATTTAAAGCCCACACAAGCAAAGCAGATCAATGCCTCAGCCAGCGCATCGCGCATGAGCGCGGGGCTCGGCGTGGCTCCAGCCTCGCCAACGCTGCAATTAGTCAGGGTGTGCTGGATGGATGGATGT
>VYXC01003768.1:84721-99346 GCA_013397175.1 Platysteira castanea | reverse complement strand
TGGTTGGGTACTGGAACAGGCTCCCCAGGGAAGTGGTCACAGCATGAGCCTGACAGACTTCAAGAAGCTCTTGGACAGTGCTCTCAGGCACATGGTGTGACTCTTGGGGATGGTCCTGTGCAGGGCTAGGAGTTGGGCTCGATGATCCTGATGAGTTCGTTCCAACTCAGAACATTCTGTGTTCCTGTTGATTATGTGAGGCAGAGTCTCTGGGTGTTTGAGGCTCTGGGGCTGGTTCGGGCTTTTCTGTGGGCACCAGAGCCGGTCTCCGTGTGCCCAAGGGATCTCCAAGAACCCCGAGTTAGTGTGGAGCAGCCTTNAGGATGAAACAAGGGAGGAGGAGGTGGAGAGAGCAAAAGGGAGACGCGGATGAAGAAAAACTGTGGGGACAGGGAAATAAAGCGCTAAGAAAATAAACAAAAAGGATACAGAAACAAGCTTGAGCACCTGGCAGTAAGAGAAAGAGAAATGGGGAAACAGGGGCAGAGTGGAAAAACCAGGAAGTGGGGGAGAAAGAATAAAAGGGATGGAGAGCAGAAAAGAAGCACAAAGGGAAAGAGGGAGGTGGACACTGATTTGGAAAAGAAATGTGGAGATGGGAAATAGGACAGGTAAGAAGATCCCCAGGCCTCATGACCCTCTGGAGTGTATGCTTCAGGGCTGCGTCCCGGGGTTCACCACTGTTACATGGAGTCTCCCTTACTGGAAACCTTCCAAACCCATCTGGGTGAGTTCCTGGTGAAACCCGCTAAGGTACCCTGCCTCAGCAGTGGGTTTGGACTAGCTAATCTCCAGAGGTCCTCTCCAAACCTAACAGTTCTGTGATTTTGTGATTCTCCTTCAAAGTAGGGGAAGGACGTCTTTGCCTCTTCACCACCCCACGCAAGCATCACAGGAAACTGTCTCTCCAGCTACTCTTGGCAGTCAAGGCCTGGAGGGAGGGATGGGGCTTGGGGGCATGACACAAAGTGATGCNGGATGAAACAAGGGAGGAGGAGGTGGAGAGAGCAAAAGGGAGACGCGGATGAAGAAAAACTGTGGGGACAGGGAAATAAAGCGCTAAGAAAATAAACAAAAAGGATACAGAAACAAGCTTGAGCACCTGGCAGTAAGAGAAAGAGAAATGGGGAAACAGGGGCAGAGTGGAAAAACCAGGAAGTGGGGGAGAAAGAATAAAAGGGATGGAGAGCAGAAAAGAAGCACAAAGGGAAAGAGGGAGGTGGACACTGATTTGGAAAAGAAATGTGGAGATGGGAAATAGGACAGGTAAGAAGATCCCCAGGCCTCATGACCCTCTGGAGTGTATGCTTCAGGGCTGCGTCCCGGGGTTCACCACTGTTACATGGAGTCTCCCTTACTGGAAACCTTCCAAACCCATCTGGGTGAGTTCCTGGTGAAACCCGCTAAGGTACCCTGCCTCAGCAGTGGGTTTGGACTAGCTAATCTCCAGAGGTCCTCTCCAAACCTAACAGTTCTGTGATTTTGTGATTCTCCTTCAAAGTAGGGGAAGGACGTCTTTGCCTCTTCACCACCCCACGCAAGCATCACAGGAAACTGTCTCTCCAGCTACTCTTGGCAGTCAAGGCCTGGAGGGAGGGATGGGGCTTGGGGGCATGACACAAAGTGATGCTGCATTTCAGACAGCATTTCAGTAACTCGGAGGTCAATGGAGAATAGGATTGCCCTGTAGCTGGGATGGCCAAGGCTGACTGCAGGAGCACTGCACATGACCACAAGCCCCATCTTGGCTGAGTCCCTGTCAGCAGGGTCAGGGGCTGGGAGTGCTGCCTCACCAGCTGAGCTTCCACCATGCCCAGTGGTGCAGACCCTAGCACCTGAGGAGGGTAAATCACCCTCCCAGTCGATCTCTGGTACAGTGCCCTACACCTCTGTGCTTCTCTTCTTCTTGTGTGGGGAAAGGACAGAGCAGGGGCTAAAGTGTCAGAGCCTCAGCCCTTGGGGACAAGGGGCTACTGCACGCTTACCTGACAGGGCTGGAGCTCCTTGCACCTTGCTTTTGTTATGCAGCTCTGTTCCATGTGCCACTGGAGCATGCAGAGCTGAAATGGCAGCTCCATTGTCACCTCAACCCATCCACAAGGCATCTGCTGCCTGCAGGAGTAGGGAGCCATGAGATCCCTACTTCGTGCAAATTTTCCTGCCACCATCTGCCTTCCTTTTTACCAGCAGTGAACCCCTCCATAGCTCACTTCCCCAGCTTCCTCACCCCAGCACCCAGCAGAATTGGGATCACCCCAGCCCAGCGTCCTGCTTAACCAGCCAGGTGTTCACATCCTGCAGTACCTTCCTATTCTCCAGCATCCACAGCCTTACCAGCAAGGCTGCTTGACCTGCGCATGTGTGGCCTGGTGTCATCCACCTTCCTTGGAGAGGAGCTGAACCCAGTGAGTGGTCTCTGCAGCTTGGCATGCATGGTGAAGCCCTCATGACATAACTTCTGAACAGTGCACCGTACCCACTCCAGCACCTGACACCTTTGCCAGACTGCCTCAAATCACTCACAGCTCATCCAAACCACTCCTAGGAAAAAGCATTTTGGAGCACTATCTGCATTATAAGGGTTTTTTTCATCCTCCCTTCTCCTTGCTCAGCCTTGTTAAGTGTGGCTGTGGCCAATTGTCCTTTATCTCTGTTGACTCACAGCATGAAGTGCTGAGGTTTTGCTTGGAAGTCAAGTCAGTGCTAGAAGAGTTGACTGGGCAAACTCAGCAGCAAGCTTTGGGAGAGGTGGTGGAAGAAGAGCTGGCTCACCTGCAGACAAACCCTTCCACAGAGGAGGGATGCCCAACACCAGACTTGCTGAGTTGTACTGATGTGACCCAAAGGAGAAGCAAGCTCAAGAGGAAGAGGAACAAGTCACGTAACTTCACAAGGTCAGAACACGGCCTGAACCAGTAGGTAGAGCTTTGATATGGACCTTGTCTATAAGCCCCAGTCTGCAGCAGTCCATCCCAGGTTTCACAGGGAAATGGCAATGAGAGAAAAAGTCTGCCTCCCAGCTCTTTGGTGAAAAATCCTGGTTTCTGTATTCATGTCATCTGCTTCTGTAGGAGAGGGGGACTGAGCAGTGAACCCATTCAGAGCTGAGGGGCAGGTGTGCATCCTCACCATAGGATCTCAGCCAGAAGGGCCTGGTTTTATCTTCTTCAGGAAAGCCTTTTGCCGTGGCAGCACAGTTCAGGTGGACATGGGAGAGGAGGAGCATGACAGACTTGCACAGTAATCTTGTTCTTGCTGTTTCCTTCCTTGACAACAGCCAGTGAGAATAACACAGCTTCAGGTCGCTGCACTGATGATGAAGCCTATGTAAGCGGCAATCCCAACAAAGAGCCTGGCTGCAGCTCAGAAGTGCAGTAAGTTATGTTTTCTAGATTCCAGGGTGTATATTTGGTTGTCAGATATGCTCATTTTTGCCAGATGACATGGTTAAATGGCTGTGTGTGGAACAGAGCAACCCAGGCATTTCCAAGAATTCACTTGGAAATGTGAATTTTGAAATGTGATTAAGAGCTGAGGAGTTCAGAAAGCAGCTGGACTTCAGCAAAGCCCCTGGATTCTGGCTGTCTGCATTTGCGGCCTCAAAGTGGGATATTGCAGCACCAAGTCTCCTGCTTGCAGAGAGCCATAATATAGCTGGATTTGCCATCCTTGTGAGATCAGTGTCCTTCAGCCTGTACCCCTGTGAATCATTTCCAAAATAGGGCTCTCTGTTCAGGCAGCCAGGGCACTCAGTAGTCACTCTTGCAGCAGCAGAAGTCATCAGGGAGGGGAAAACTCCATCTGGGGAGCGAGGCGGGTTTTCTTCCAGAGGGATGTGGGCGTTGCTTCCGTTCATCCTAGAGCCAGACAATTGTGGCCTCGTTTTTCTAGCGCAACATTTCCTGCTGCAGTGGCACCAAGAGGCAGTGAAGCGGTTTGTCACCCCCAGCTGCCCCCAGACCCCACAGGGCATGGGAAGCATGGCCATGGAGCTGGACAACTGCTCCTGGACAACTGGGAGGAGGCCACCTATGTACTGCCGTGACTGCTCTGCTTCTGCTAAATGTGCCTCCTGCAGTGGGCTGGGAGCAAGCCTGAGTGCCCCCTCTGCGAGAGGAGGGTGACATCCGTCCTGCACTCACTGTGGAGGGACTATAACTTTGAGGAGCATGGCGTTCCACCCCACGGGGCACCATCGGACATGTTTCACCGAAGAGGAGGAAGTCTCTGATACTGAGCTGCCCCTGGTGTCCACACTCTGGCCATCAGTGGGAGGACAGCCACCTCCAGTGGCTGAAGGTGAGTACAGCGACTGGAACTGCAAAATGTGTGAAGTTGTACTCACTCATGAAAGCTTTCATTTTTAAAGAAATTTTTAAAAAACCCCCAAATCTAAACCAAAGAGAATGGATAAGACTATGGTCCGTGTTGTTCTACTGTGGGGATGTGAGTGCTGTAGAGAAGGAGGAAAAGGAGAAATTTTGGTACAGGTGCTCCTCAGTCAGCACAACTGGCTGCAGGAACAGGCATCCCTGCTGTGGACTGTGCTCAAGTGATCTCCCCTGCAGGGAGCTGTGATCAAACTCACGTGTTGTATCAAACTCACGGAAAGTTTGATGCATGATCTCCTGAGCACTTAGCTGTCCCCAGTCTCCACTGCCCTGCAGTACTCCTGCCATCAGCCGTGTGGCCACTGCCCTGGGGTCCGGTGAGCATCTCCCCCCTGTCTTGGCATCCCTCTTCGACCTTGCTGTTCTCCACCACCTACTGTCATAGTTGCATCAGGAGCTGGGGCAGTTGTCTGGCAAAGGTAGGAAGAAGCAGCAGTGTAGTGCCTTGTCCCATCCAGCCTGCACTACTTCGGCCTGAATGAGGAGGCTTCGTTCCAGCTTCTGTGGGCCTCCCTACAGAGGCACCCAAGGAGCTTTGCCCACCAGCTTATTGACACCATCACACACAGGCTCACTGGGGAGGCCCAACATCAGAAGGGCCTGGAGGACAGCAATGCAGCTGGAGGGTGGGAGGACAACCCTGCTACTTTCCCTGGCCCTGATGCTACCCAAGGGAGTCTCCCAGGCCAGCCTTCATGGCATCCTAGGAGCAGGTCCCATTCTGTCCCTGTTCCCACCCATGGGGAGCAAGAGGGGGCCTGGGAGAACCCAGAGGAGGCTGTGCCTGGATATTCCATATGCAGCTGGCCAATGAAAGCTCACCTGGGGCGCCCCAGCAAGCCCGGGAAGGGAGGGCCAGCAGCTCTGAGGACCCTTCTCAGGCTCCCAGGAAGGCACCCCACCATCCAGTGACAGGGCGAGACTGCACCAGGAGCCAGCTAAATCAGTACAGGCTGCAGCTGGGCTATACACCAGCCCCTTGTGGCCCCAGCCTTCCAAATCTAGTTAACATTTATTAAAAGAAAATGAAAGTGTGAGAACTGCAGAAAACATTTCAGTATTACTAACTAATGCTGGTGGTGCTGCTCTGCCCACTTGCACTGTTTTCCTCCCCTTTTTTGGTGCTTTGACCACTGACGTGTTCCCTGAGCATTACAGGTTTGCATTTCTGCAGTTGATCCCAGGGCAGACATTTCCAGACGGGGGAACTCCACGGTCAGCCCATGCCCCACCAATCACCCTCGCAAGTCCTCCTCCTCAGTGCACCCTGTACCCCACATCCCAGGGCTCTGCTCTCCCACCAGCCTGCACTGCCTGCTGCAACCTCACTACGGCAGCACCCAAATCCCTCCTCCTGCCCGGAGTCACGACTTGCTGCTGCTCTCTGTGTCAGCCCTCTCTGCATTGTATCCTGCCAAGGCAGGAGCCCCAAGAAATTCAGCAAGGGGAAGTGCAAAGTCCTGTCCCTGCTTGCAGTGAAAGAGAAGTGGGTGAACGTGCAGAACAGGCAAATGAGAAAAGAAAGGCCCAAATGATGAATATCTTTTATTCAAGCCTTTGTTTTCCTTGCCTTCTTTGGGTGGTGAATAAAATTGTGGTAAGGAAAGGGAGCCAGGCTTGGTGCAAAATCCCACAGTGGGGAAGAGGGCACTCAGAGCAGCTCCCTATATCTGGTGGAAGTGATTGCAGGAAGGCGTGCATCAAAAACGGACAGGAAATTGGCTATTTTCATCTGTTCAAACTTTTGCACTATTGAATCTCCCCTGTCACCTCTGCTGGGAGAAAAGGCAGGTGTGTGCCACAGGTGCTTGCTGCAAGTTGTCCTGGCAGCTGGGAGAGAGCAGAGGGGGACACAAACTCATTTTGCTGGGAAACAGCTCTAGAGGCACTCGAGTGCAAGCACTGGAAACACTGCAGCCGTGCTGTCTCGAGTTTGGTACAATATGTGGAGATGTGGAAAGCATCTCCGAGGCAGCACACTCCCCCTTCTTGCAGTACACAGACAGCTGTGTGCGAGGATCACTTGCATTTGCTCCTGACCAAGGAAAGGCTCGGTGTGCCTAGCTATATGAGTCCAAAGGAAAGTAACCTGCTCCTTTGTGTTTGGATTTAATGACCAAGCACTGAGCTGATTTGGCTCCTGGGGACTGGAGAAGCACATGAGCAAATGCACTTCTCTCCCCTGGTGGGAAGCTGGTTTGATGCCTTATTACCGTAATTGCCAAATCCTTCAGTCATTGCAGGCTGTCTCCCAAGACTTCATCCTCATTCACCCTCTGCTCAGGAAGGAGAGCCAGCTTATTTTGACAATGCTCACAGAAAAGTGCTTGGCATTTGTTTATTCTGCACTGTATCTCTGGTCATCCTTGTTCCTCTCATTCTTTAAAGGTAAGCTCATCTGTGTTTTTCCAAGGCTTTGCTTATTTTTTGTGGTTTGGTTTTTTTGTTGCTGTTGTTTCATTTGGTTGTTGTTTTGGGGTTTTTTTTTTTCCCTAAATGCTAGTTACATCCTACCCCAACTCTTATTTTCAGAAAGACTTTTTATCTGCTTGTATTTTGAACTTCATTAGAGTCCCATGCTGGTTTAACTGACTTTTGTAATCAGTTTGGTTAAGTTTGTGGATCTTACAGTGCTGGGCACATTTTTTTAAGAAGGAAGAGATGTGGGTTTGTTTTTGTGGTTTTATTTTTCAATTAAAAGTGAGTAATTTTAACTTCTAGAAATTAACTGAAATGGTTGTGTTTCAAAAGAAGTGTGTTCTCACTTTCATAAAAAATTTAACCTTTCCACGACTTTTTGAGAACAGGAAATTATAACTTCAGCTGGTCAGAATGACTTTGAGAACCCTGTAGGTGTGTGGATGAAATGGTGTTCTACAGAGAAAAATGAGCAGATAAAAATTTGTAACTGTTTACTTTCTGTGCATTAATTAGGAGGAATAAATCTGTATAAATACATAAATTTACTATTTCTCATTTGTTTTTATTAAACATACTCTTAGTGTGCTTAATAAGAAACAGTCCAGGCAGAGGTAGATATATAAGTTGGAAACATCTAATAAAATAGTAATGGGCTTCTGTAGTCTAAGGTGTCACCTCTGACCAAGCTGTCTTCTGAAGTTTCAGTGTGGTGCAAACAAAAATAGGATCTGTGTGATTATTTCAAAACATGCAGAATAGCAAGGCTGATAATAAGGTGTTTTTAAGTGAGAATGTTGAAATAGCCACAGTCCTGAAAGATATTCAGTATTCTACACAAAATGTGCTTTTATGGCTCCCTTTCAGCTGAAACATACATGCCTGCAGCAACGAAAAATTCTAAAACTCAGTATTCCGGGTGTGAAGGACCATGTCTTGTTTCTCATGATTTATATATAAAGCAAGACTGTCTTTTTAAAGCAGAGGAAGTGGTCCACATATTTCAGAAGTGCAGGGGCATGGGAAACTTGCATATATGTGATGTTGCACTGGACTATTCATGCCACATAGATAATTCCTCATTAATTCATCTGAAGCTGGAAAGTGTCTGGACATTTCAGATCCACATTTCATCTGCCTAATGTAGCACTGATACTGCAGAAAAATGTTTCCCCACTTTGCTAAATTAAGAACCTTGCTATCTTCAATACATTTCTGTGCTACTTTAGCAGCTGAACTAACAGGCGGGTTATAGCATCTAGTCATAAGTCATTTTGTGGACATTCCCATTTTGAGAAGTTGTGTGTAAATCCTGCCTTTTAAATAATGTGTAATCACTAATTCATCAGGGGGAAATCTTAGTTTCTCTCAGCAGCACATGAAGACAAACTGCTTTTATAAATAATTCAGTTGATTTTTTGTTAGGTGCTTTTACGAACAGCTTACAAGTATGCACTTTTACAGACAACTGCCAAAGCAGAATAAAGCTAATCTCTGATAAAGTTGGTCTGTAACTGGCCTCTGATTTACAGANTTTAACAGTAACTCCAGATGAACTCCCCCTGGATTCCTTAGTTCACCAACCTGGAAGTCACAGCAAATTCAAATCATAGCTAACGTCACTCTCACGTAGTGCTCCGTTGTTTCAACATTGTTCATAACAATTTATCAAGTACCGAAAACTCCTGTAGGGTTGTTTGACAGGAAAATTGTGACAAAAACTAGGTAATGAAAACCAAACAAAAAGAACACATGAAGAACTCAATTTTTTTTTCCAGTTCTTCCCTCAACTGTCTGACTTTACCTTCAATAATGCTAGGAGCCCCAGTAGTCATGTCATTTAAGCTAGATCATTGCAGCCCTCCTTGAAGAGCTGGTGCTGCTTTTTTTGGGACATGGGCCTTAGGAAAAATCAGGAAACTGGTTTTCAACCTTCCTAGATCCTGGGTGAAATCAGGGTCAGACATTCCTTCCAGGCTAGGGACAATCCTTGAAGGAGCACCCAGAATGCAGAGGGACCAAGTGATTCTCAGCAGATACCTAACAACCTTGGGTGGAGGGACTTGAAAACCCTCGTCCAGAGAGTGATTGGAAAGGAGGGATCAGACCCATTCCTGCTCCTTTTTTTTGCGTGTGGTGCAGTCTGAGAGATAAGGTGCAGACAACCCTGCAAAGACATTCTGAGAAACGTGTCACAGGGACCACAAAGGCACCTAGCCTCTCTGAGGAGTTACCTTCAGCTCAAGGCACAGGCACCTACAGAGTTTGCACAGCCCCGGAAGCTAAACACACTTGGCTAGTCTCCAGTCAAACCATGTATTCAGTATAATTACTGTGCCTTTATATCCTTTTTATTTTTCAAGTGAGGCCATTACAGTGCCCACATGCTACACAGAGCAGAGTCAGACCTCCCGGTTTCTTTGCTCTGTACAGACTGCCATCAGGGTCATATCTGGCCATATGGCTTTGAAAAGCCCAGCAAAGGCAAAGGCAAACTGAGGACAGTGACCTTCCTCTGCAGTCTGGTGGGAACGTAAGCGCTCAGCTGTATGGGACAAATCCTGTGGCAGGGGATGCTGCAAGTGAGCTAACCAGCTCAAAGATGTAAATTACGAAGTAATTCAGCCTGACTTGGTATCCTCAGCTGGTCCAAAGCAGCTTTTCTTTGGCTCACTCACAATACAGAGTTGAATTGCTGTGCTACACCGATTTCGTGCTTTCTCACACCTTTGCTTATTTCGATGAGCTCTAGTGATCACATAAGAACACAACTGATGACCTCTAGGAGCAAATCCTCACAAATGTCTTGGTTCACTTCCATGCAAGCAGGTGCTGTTTCTGCAACAGCAGAAGCGTTGGCAAGACAGCGTCAGAAGGCCAGGTTCTGCTGCCAAGCTACAGTTTCTCTAATGTGAGCTAATTAGACTGAGGTGACATGAGTTTAGAGATCTGTGTAGTAGGAAAGACAAAGAATGTTATTTAAATATCTATATGTGGAATCTAAACTTCAGGCCTCAGCTGTGCAGGCCTGATGGAACTGCAGTGATGTGTGTTAATCAAACTCATTTACTCCAAAGAGACACAGTTTAACAGATAAAAGGATTCCTGTGCCTTAATAGAGTACAGTGTAATGTCATTGATAGTTTAGGTGGTTGGTGAAGTAGCTCTACTTTTACATCTCATAACTGTTATCACAGTAGAACCAGGTGTAAAAGTTAGATAATTTAAAATCTTTCATACCCTTAATTAGAGAGCTGAAGGTTGTATTCACCTCAGCTCTCCAAATTCTCTATGTTGATGCACTGAAGGATACAGTTTCAAAGATAACAATGCAGCTGAAGCATATTTAAAATAGAAAAGATATGAGCTAGGCCTTAGCTAGTACTGGTAGGTCTTTTTTTTCCGTATTGATGGCATAAAAAGATGCCACATGTGGAACTTGCAGAGATGGGAAATGGCTGTCAGATCCCTGCCATTCCTTTAACATCTAATAGCAGACACCAGGACTGATCACTCTGAATGCTGAGAGCATGCTAAGGCATCACATGTGCATGGAGCCAGAGGGAGTGAATGTATTTTTCCATGGCCCATGCACATGTGCTCTGTGATCAAGAGCACTAGTGCCACTGATATGTGTCAATACATTTAAGGCAGGCAGGCAGGGTCCTAGGCAAACCCCTGTTTCCTCTGAATCACTGTCTGCTACAATAACTTGCTGTACATGCTTGCTTCTTGAGGTTGACTTTTCCGTTCAATGAACCAGAGCTTGTGTTCAGTCACTAATCTTCTATGTGCGTTCACTGGCACAGTGAACTAAGGCTGTTCACTCTAAGGCTGTTCACTCTAAGGCTGATCTGTATTATCATAGGCGCAGCTGCGACAGTGGAGCTGGCCCAAGCTCCTGAGAAGTTGCCAGGCTCCAGGAAAGTTGGAGGTATTTCTATGCACATTTGCTGATAGTGATCTGAGCTAAATCTTGTGTTAACTCTTCCCAAATATCACTGGAAAAAGTGGGAAGATCCAGAAAAAGCACCTAGGTCATGACGTGACCAGTGCCTATTGTTATATGCACCTATTGGTATAGCACTCCACGTGTAGGGAGTGATCCAGAAGCAGATACAGTGCATGAGAAAGTAGCACCTATCTGGTCTTCTGGATGATGCCAGATGGCGTCTTGGAGCCTTCAGCCTTGCTCCAGCTAAGAGGGTTTTCTGATGGTCTCAGAGCAGAAGTTCCCATTCCAAGCAGAGGATTAATCTCCTAAAGACAGCTTCAGAACTCTTTTTTTTCTCTCTGGTTTATCTTCCTAAGGCATGTGGAAAAGAACATGAGTTAGTGATGATGGTAGCATAAACAATTTCATTTTTATATGAGAAGCAAGGAGGGAGATACAGTCTCTTCAGCTCTAGGGTGTGATTAAAGTAGATCAAAACCCTTTGCATCAGTCCCAGCATGGTTGGTTGAAGATGCCTACTGCCTAGAGATCCTACATAATCTAACTAAGAAAGAGATCAGATTGGACTGAGACACGTAGGGCTAGCACTGGCAATCAGTATTATCCCAGGGAATAAGAAAGGTAGACAGGAGTTTTTGGCTGTTTTGGAACACAATCCTGAGAAAATATGGCTTGAAGAAAGAGTTTTACTTATCAAATACTTCCTGCATTGAGCAAAACAGCTGATATGAGAAGGCTGAGACCAGAACCAGGTGGAGTGTTTGGACGTAATCTCCCCAGCCAGGGCTTGCAATTAAGTCAGTAAATTGCAATGGAAGGAGAGCCTGTAGTCATACATGAGTACTTATGCATGAAAACAGTGAGGTGCAGGTGTCCCTGTCTTGCCTTGCTATCAATTGGTTTTGCTCAATTAGGAAATCTGTGGTTAATGGAGTGCTGAAACAGATGTCTGCAAAGCTTATCACCATTCAGAAATTGATATTTTTGGCATTTACTGCATTCCAGAAGGTTGAAGAGAAAGCCACAGTCCTCACCTCTATTCTTAATGCAGCATAGATTTGGACAGAAAAATTACTTAGAAGAAAGAGGCAGGCTTAAGGAGGTCTTGTTTCTCACTGAGGGCTCAAAGAGGCTGAAGTCAGTTTGCAGACTGGACTAAGACAGTACACTGTGTTTCCTAAAGTTCAGCTGTGGTCACATGGAAAAGCATCACTGGTCACTTAGATCTTCACCATGCCAGGGGAGAAAACTAAGTTGTAAATTGGAAAAGATGTGTTCATGGCAGCTGAGGTGAGAGAGGGTCTGATCTAAACAGATTCATATAGTGGTAGAATAATTTGGCTGGAAGGGACCTCCAGAGGTTGCCCAGTCCGAACTTTCTTCCATATTGGGTTGCTATCTGAGGAGTCAAGCTGCAGACATCTCCAAGGACAGTGGTGTTCCCTATGCAGAGTACCCCTGAGGAAAAAAAAGGCTCCCTTAGTACTGTGGGAATGCCCCACCATGCAGCTTTATCTTACTAGTCCTGTCCCTGTGCACCTCCAAGAAGAGTCTGCCTTCCTCATGATGGAACCTTTCCTCACGGAAGCTGAAGACAGCCAAAAGAACTCCTCCTTGTTTTCTCATCACCGAATGGATCAAAGGCATATCTCTTTATCTCTAATCTGTCTGCCCTATTACAGCAGCCTGTTGTCTCAGTGGCCTCCACTCCACTCACTCCAAGGGATCACTGCTGTCCTATGGAGGCTTCATGACACAGAGCTAACTGCATGTCATGCAGTGGGTCTGACTGAGCGCAGGCTGGCTGTAGAGAATGATGCTGGTTACTGTTCTCATCACCTCTGAGTCAGTACACTTAAGAAAAACCAAACTTAGGAAGTCATATAATGACGCAGATAATATATTACATAATTCATAGCCATCTTGGTCAGGTTTTTTTGAAGAGCCTGCAGAAGTGATAGAGCAGTCATGGCCATTGATGGAGTGCTTTCCCTATAATATTGTGTCATTTTTGAAAGGTAATCAGCAAACTGAAATCCAGCTTGAGCAATTGTAACAATGGGAAGAAGAGATGTTCATGTTCAGGCTTCATGCACAGTCCATAAAAGGCAACCGGGCAGCTCCGGGAGCTCCAAGCAAAAGATTTGCCTTTCTAGTATAACCAAACAGCTGTCCCGAAGCATACTCTCTGCAGTAGCATTTTGTTCAAGGTCTAAGCCTTCTAATGTAATTTCCAGAGATATGAGGGTCCCCAGTTATAATTTAAATTTATTGGATTGGTATCTCAGCTCAAGCACTTCAGCACTCCTGGCACCATCAGATCTACTTATGCGTTGCCTAATGCGTTGTCAAAGAGGAGGCAGCAGGGTAGAGAAAAGGTAGGTCTAAGGGAAATAGGTCTGTGGATAAGGAGAAGAGACATCTTTCTCGAGAGGAGGCCTCTGTCATATATGGGCAAATGATTTCTTCTTTGGGTCAAAATGCTCTAGCAGACGCAAGAAGTCTTTGCTGGGCAGTACAAGAGGGCAGCCCAGACAGCACAGGATCACTTTCTGACTTTCAGGCTCATTCTGGTCTCACTCAGAGACTAAGCATATGCAGGCATTGCTACTGTATTACAAGATGACAGTCATGCTCCCCCTGGAAACACAGGGTACCAGTTCTGTTTTAATTTTATTTTGTCTGCACTGACATAATTCAGGAGCATTAGACTGAAGTTACCAAAGCTTAAAATCAACAGAGTAAAGACAGGACAAAATCAGGCTCCCCAGATCATCATTGTCTAGGAATACCTCAATTTCACTGTGGTTCATTTCTGCTCTTAGTCAGGATGAGTGACTCAGCCAATGCAGGTTTGGCTGGCAGGGTGCAGCAGGGAGAGACCGATATTTCTTATACCCACTGATCCCAACAAAACCAGGACCTGAGCCATGTACCTGAGGAAAAGACAGTATTATCTAGTGTTCTGAAAACAGATCAAGGCTAACCAACACTCAGCGGTCACTGTGCTCTTGTTACCTTTAAGGCTTGGGAAAAAAAAATCAAACAACAAAACAGAGGTAAGCTTTTAAGCCACTTTCTATACATAAAAGAAATCTGGACTGAATCAGCCAAAACGTAGCACATAGAGTTTCAAGTGTCCTAGGTCAGATCTCCACAAATCTTGTTTGATTAGTCACAAGTCCAATTTGGTCAGAGCTAGTCATTTACTTCGTCAAGACAGTATTAGAAGCAGCTTTTCTCTTCAATGTGAAATAAATTCAGACTCCTTGCTGAAAATTTTCACACCCCTTCATCCCTTTCTCTTTGAAGACCTCAACCACAAAAGCCTCAGACTTCTTTCTCACCTCATCTATAGGTGTCTTATGAAAGTTTTGCTTCCCAAGTGAGAAACTGTTTCAGATTTAGGAAAATGTATCTCCGTATTTCCCAGTTGTCATGGGTTAGCACAGCTTGGGGTTTTAGTTAAGGAAAAAAATATTCCACCAGCCATGGAAGTGATGTTTTTGCAAGGGGCTGTTCTAACTTCCTCCAGGCCTGATAGAACTAATCAGTTGGCTAATTTGAATATTGACAATTCTG
Organism: Platysteira castanea; assembly: GCA_013397175.1. Classification (NCBI taxonomy): domain Eukaryota; kingdom Metazoa; phylum Chordata; class Aves; order Passeriformes; genus Platysteira; species Platysteira castanea. The sequence goes on along the minus strand of VYXC01003768.1, from coordinate 85,000 downwards.
TTAAGCCACTTAAGAAGCTGGACACACCTCTGTAAAAAACACATTTAAATACAAACAAGACTGGGAATCACTCTCTTGCTTCTGGCCCTTGGACAGGTAACTGGGGTGCCTGCTCGGCCTGGCGGGGTTGGGCCACAGCCTGCAGCTCTGTGTGGGCCAGCCCACCCCTCCCCCAGCGCGGCCTGGTAAGATCGTGGCTGTGCTCCATGCAAACTGGTCCTGTGGTGTGGATTGCCCCCTCTCCAGTCCAACCGCCGTTTGGCAGAGATCGTGTGACCA
>VYXC01003768.1:16879-84491 GCA_013397175.1 Platysteira castanea | reverse complement strand
TTAAATAGTACCCCATTAGCTAAGATTGAACCCTTTAAAACAGTTGTGGGGAAAGCTGTAAGTCAAGGGAAGGGATTCACACATGCCAACAGAAAACCACCCCGGGCGGCTGTTGTGCTGTGACTTTGAAGCCAGGAGAAGTTTGTTTCTTGTGAAGAAGCCCCATAGCATGGGCAAAGGAGACTCCTCTCCCTAAGTAAACTGATGAAAGACTATTATAGAGGTGGTAAACTGACTGAAATAATCCCAAGTTTGTGTCTTTATGTTGTAAGTGAGAGGAGGGAGGAAGATGGGGGGAAGAGAAGTGTCCTGAAGGTTTATTCTGACCCTTATTATTCCTTTTTTTTTTTGTTTAGTTCTGTTAATAAACTTCTTTATATTCTTTAAAGTTTGGAGCCTGCTTTGCATTCCTCCTAATTGTTATCTCACAGAAGGTAAAAGACATGAACAAAACCACTATACCAGTTCATATACTAAGCACTCAACAAATTAGCAGCCATTCAAGGTGCAGTCAAAATTTTCATCAGACTAACCCCCATCCCTTTCAGAGGGCTCTTACACTATGTTTCTCATTATCCAGCATTTGAGTTCTGATATTGTAAAGACAAACTTGGAACTTTCTTTGCATTCCCAGATCCATGTTCACTTTGGACTTTTGTGCCTTGCCTGTGCCTTACAGCCGGTGGAGTTCTTACTTTGTTCATGGGCAACAGCTGTGGCTTGAGTGATGCGGGACAAAGGTGGGAGAAGCCATCTCTAGCCTTGCCTATTGCATCCTCAATGCTTTTGCTGCTTAGCTTTGCTATGCAAATACAGGTGGCAGGCTGGCAAGGCAAAAGTTCATAGTTTGGGAAAGTAGATGTTTCTGGGATCGTAACCAGACGATGAGCACTGCAGAAGGAAAAAGGGAAAGAAGCACTGCAACTTCTCTGAGCACACTGAGCAGTTAATTTTCACAGTATTATTGCCTGTATCATTTCCACTCCAGCCTGTCCTCCGCATTGCCCAGAGAAATTAAACCCTATTACCACTGCTTCATCACCAGCACACTGAGGCAATGAGGCAATATCCGTCCTTCACCTTTGAACCACAAAAAACCAGAAGATGCCTGTGACTAAGGAATAGCTCTTGGAATCTTTGGTCTCTTCACATCTTGGGACAAAATGATTTATTTTTCTCTTTCTGGGAAGTTAGTATATCTCAGTGCATAAACTGAGGAAACTAACAAGAAGAGGCTGATTGCTGCTCAAGGGTGGGCTGGGCACAGATGGGTGGGTGGTGAGCAATTGTATTGTGCATCATTTCTCTTCTTTGGGTTTTATTTCTGGCTGTCTTTTTTTGTCTCCCTTTTCATTATTATTACTACTACTACTATGATGATGATGATGATGATGATGATGATGATGATGTTTCATTAATGTTATTGTAATTTTTTTCTAATTCTTCTCTCCATCCCATTGAGGGAGGGGAGATCGTGAGCAAGTGACTGCATCATACTCAGTTGCAGTGTAAGGTTAAACCACAACATCACTTCAGGCTCTGTCACTGCTATTATCTGCACTGGGTTTAGGAAAAAGGACTCCTACATATTGTTTTCTCAGTCTAATTGGCCTTGCCTATCTGTTTCCACAGAAATCATTGTTACATCTGTCGGTTCACTTATGACTTTCCCAGATCCGAGCTCTCCACATGTGCCTGGCATGGTGTAGAGTGGGCTTTTGATGGGGAGGTGCAGACTGACTTGACCCTTCTCAGAACCAGCTGTGAATGCTGTGCATATTGCCACGGCTGCCTCATTGATGCCACTTGGAGGGTGAAATCCACAGTGCTTTCCCCAAGAAGGGCTTTTCCTGGATTAACTGGTTTGAGTGCTAAAACATGTAGAGATGAAGGGATGTGACAAGACACTGCAAGCCAGCAGGAGCGGGGAGTGCAGAAGCCCAGTCCAGTACACTGATGACTATATCACTGGTATCTCGCTTTTGTCTTATAGTTTTGTTTCTTTCCTTTGGCTTCCATTACTATTCCTCTCCACAAGTCCCAGGATGGCTGGCAAGAGTCACCTCTAGACAGCCACAGCACTCTGTAATGTGCAGCAAGGGGAGTCCCTCTCGTCATCACTGCTCCAAATTCCTCCTCCTGTGCTCCCTCTGCATCTACTATTGTAGTAATAACACTTACATTGCATACAGCTAAGGTAAACTAGCATTACACTGAAAGTACACTTTTGCCTTTACTGGCTATAGTTAGGTATGTTTCTGACCTGGAGTAATGAGGCAGTTTAGATAACTATAACACATTTGAGAAGTATCCCACTGTCAATACCTTAAAGTGTGTCTCTCTAGCTTACATGCATAACTCAGCCTTTAAAACACCTGCACCAAGCCAGTAGGACCAAAAATGTAAGTCCATCCTTTCATTATATAGTTTTAGCATGTTGTCATGGGCCTAGAGGTTTTAAGAAGAAACCTTTCCTAGCATACCTTTTTAATACCCATCACTGGTGGGAGCTCTTTATCTGCTATGAAAGAACAGAAATGACCAGTTTCAGGAATATTAGGCCTTCCTTGCCTAGGAAATCATGTCATTTCTTACATTCCTCTGGGTATGTGGTGAATTTGGTGTGTAAGATGCAGAAACAATCTGCATAGCAAGAGACAAAGATTAGAGTCAAAGATTACCCAGAAGGGAAGTAGATTAAAAAGAGGTTTTAAATGAGGGAAATATTAAAATACACAACACATAAACACACACACACACACAGACACACGCAGGGTGGAGGTAACTGATGTGATTCCATTGTTTCTTACGTGAATCCTCTTCCCTGAAGGCATGATGGCATGTATTTTAAATCAAAGAGCATTGAAAGAAATAATGCATTTGCAGCCACAGATAAAAGTAACAATGCTGCACATAAGAACAAAAGCAGATGGGATACATCTGTGTATCTGGGGATTAAGTGACATATGGCAGTGACATACTTTACATTCTCAAAAATCTGCAAAATATTCAAAATAAGTTGTTTTTTATAGCTACTTAATCATTAGAACATGCTTCATTTTGTAAGTGCTCTTGCCATTGCAGTTCTTTATGTGAATGAAATTGCCTGTGAAACAACTTCCTTTTTTTCTCATATGTCTCGTGTTACTCCCCTCATAATTCATTATTGCATATTGTGTTTGTGTGTGTCTTCCTGTGATCATTCTATTTGGATTCTGAAAGCAATAGTTAAAAACCTCTGCAAGAGCACAGTGATAAACTAAAAAGAAAATAAATAATAGAAGAGGAGCTGTGGCAGAGGAGTCTGAAAGTTTTAGGAAAACAGTTTAAATTTCTAGGATTTAGCTCCGATAACCATAGTTTTTAATGGATTTTTCCTCAGTAAATTTTCCAGTTACAACAAAGTTAAATACAATCGTTACATGACTAAACTTAACAATACCTCACAGTATAATGGCACTATTGTGATTGGGTTTTTTTAAATGCCAGAACTTCACTACTTTTCTTTTATGAAACAGTAAAACAAACAAATAAACCAGAATAAAAGGTACATGCCAAAGCAACTAGAGAGAAAAGTGACATAGTTGTGGTGAAATACATGCAGAAGGTACAAGGAAAGTGAATAAATGTCACAACCACAGGTGCTCTGCAATTTGAGACCTTTTATGAAGTATTGGGGGAAAAATATATAAAAGCAGCAATGTGATAGCAGAAATATGCTGCTGATTGTATCTTACCACATACTTCAAAAAGATTATATATGAAAATGATTCTAGGAACTGTCTTTGAAAACAAGTATAAAATGGAGACACTTTCTAATTCAGAGGCATGTTAGAGTGCATATATGTTAATAAAAAGTGATATGGGAAGAATATGGTACTTTGTCTGAAAACCACTTCAGGTACCAATAATCTTGTATGAATAAAGAAGTGACTTGTGTATCCAGGTTCAGGTCTCTGCCTTAAGAAATGAGCAACAGCTAGAAAACAGCTAGCAGCTGTCCCCCTCAAAAAATTGAGAGACTATGAAAACAAAGCTAGGGAACACTATGAAACAGAGGTGGAAGGGTTGATAATACAGGTACCATTGCTGAAAAACTAGTGGAAATCCATGGTCTGCTACCTATCATCTTGTTAATATTTCATTATTCTTTACTGTGTACAACAAGCCAGAACGTGTCTCACACCAGGATTCTCAGTTAGAAGCTGACCACTTTGTGAACAAACCTGGGGAACTGGAAGGGCTGGACTCTTGCCTTATGGCTCGGGGACCTTGGCATGCAAAGCAGAGCAGGAAAATCAACCAACCAAGACCAGGCATGGCAGCACAGCTCCCAGAAAGGAGAGAGCATCTGTCCTTCCTGGGGATGCCATATGGATTGTCTGGCCACACCTAGCTGCAGGTTCCCTTGCTGTGTGATTCTCAGCAATTACATCCTGGAAAGAAAGATGAAATGCGACTGTAGCATGTATTCTCAAAAGATTGGTAGCAGTTTATAGGTCATGTCATTCAATCAGTGAGCTTCTTGCAGACATCTCTGCACATGCAGAAGCATGGAGGGAATTCAGAGAGGGGTTTAAAAGTTTAATGTAGTCCATGAGTAACTGCTTTCCACAGACCTCTTCATAAAACCCCCTCTTCATCGGGGGTTTGGTTGCCTTGTGCCTCCCAATTGTCTGGAAACTCCAGGAGCAGTTTAGGGAACATTTTGAGATTATTCAAGAACAAATCCTGAGGAACAATCCAGTCCTTGGTCTAGTAATTCCATGTCTCCTTTCTGCTGATAAGCCCCGGCACTGCATCCAGCACTCCAGGTGTGTATCACCAGTGCTGAGCAGAGAGGAAGGATCACCTCTCTTGACCTACTTGTGTGGTTCTTCCTGTTGCAGCTGAGGATGCTGGTGACCTTTGCTACAAGGGTGCATTGCTGGCTTATAGTAAACTTGGTACCTTTAAGGTTCCTCGGGGCTTTCCTGCTAACTTGCTCGCCAGCCAGCGGGCCCCCGGCCTGTTCTGGTACCTGGGGTTACTCCTCCAGTGCAGGACAACTTTGGATTTTATTTCAGTGAACTTCATGAGGCTCCTGTCAGTCATTTTTCCAGTTTTTTAAGGTCTGTCTGAGTGGCAGTAAACCATGTGCTGTATTATCCACTCCTCCCAGTTTTGTACCATCTGAAAACTTGCTAAGGATGCTCTCTGTCACATCATTCATAATAATGTTAAATAGCATTGTCTCCAGTAACCATCCCTGGAGTACTCTACCACTGGCTGGCCTTCAGCTGAACTTTTTGCTGCTGGCTACAACCCTTTGAGCCTGACAGTTCAGCCACTTTCCTGTCCACTTCACTGTTCACTTATCTTGCCTATAAGGCATAGACAAATGTCTGTAAGAATTTCTCAGAGGTGGTGTCAAAAGTCTTGCTAAACTTGTGGTAAACACTGCTCTTCCCTCAAATTTTAATAAGTTTGTATGTTTTCCTACTGCTTCAAAGGTATTTCAGAAACAAGGGAGACACTATCAGAAGCAGTGGGTCATAAAAACTCTCAGATGCTTTATCTAGAAAATATCATGCCCATTGCCAGTTACTTTTACTTACCAATAACATATACAGGCAAGTAAGTCTGGCACTAGTTCTGGGAGACTGGCTTGGCAGTTTTAAATATTGACATCCATCATCTGGCCTAGTTTAAAAGATGAAACAGTACCACTTCTTTTGGTTAAACTTCTGTGACTGAGGGGTAGTCAGTGATAAAGCCTATTCTACCACTACTCCTGAGAGATTCAGGCTTCCCCATTACTAGCAAACATTCCATTTAGCACACAGAGTTGTAGTGCCACAATGCATTAGCACAAACATTGTAGGGGAAAAAAGCAGAAATCTCTCTGGAGTATGAAACATTAAGGATTTGAAAATTACAATTCAAAGAAAAAGTCTATGAACATACAAGTCAGGCTAGACATCCACCTCAGTTCCCTTCTCCAAAGCAGCTGTAGCAGAGAGCTGGCAGTGTGATTAAGCTAGCTAGCTCTTTGTGGTACCAGCAGCTGCTATGGCTATTTGCCAGGATGCCCCAAGGCTCCATCGCTTCTGAATCCATGACATTTTGTAAGCAAAACCATGCAGCACACAAATATGTGGTCACCAATGCCAGCTTGGCAGACTAAGAATACATCAGCTACAACTATGTTAACAATTTTGAATACGAGAGATTGCAAAGTATTAGGCTTACATTACAGAGGGGAGAGTGGAAGAAAGGATGGAAAACTAGGTCCAGTTCTGGGCTACTTCACCTCACAAAGTTTAACAGGGAAAGGGGCTTGGCTTCAGCATGGATGAAGCACACAGTGCAAAGACAGTTTTCCAAAGCCTACAGCAAAGGGTTATGCTCAGATTTCTGCAAGTCAGACCTCCCTTGGGGGCCTGCTTCAATGCACCACAACAATGGAGGTACCAGGAGGTAGCAGCCCAGTTGGGTCCAGATGCCGGTGAAGGGCACTTTTCCCTTGTGAAAGCTGAGGCAGCCAGTTTAAAAGAAAGGTTAAAGACAAGTATTGCGTAAGTACTCAAGATGAGAGTAATAGTTCAGGAAGTCACTTCTTCCCTAGAGCACATAAACATGGGTGGGTAAGTGATGAAAGGAGAGCAAATTTGCTCTGAACACGGAGCCTCTTTCCATAGGACAACATGTGGTGATTTTCATGGGTTTCCTTTCCACACAAAACTTTTATAATGGAGTCTCGGCCTGCTGAGGCACTGAAAAGAAAGTATTAAGATCATAATAGAGGACAAATCACTGCTTAAATGAGCAGGGAGGCTTACTTAAGATGCTGAAGGAGAGATCCTATGGTCAGAGCTTGTCTTTGCCATTGGTGAAAACATAGCATCTAATACTGAGGTGTCAGCAAGGGGTATTGAAGGAGTGCTTACAGAATTTGCTTATCCAGGCGCCTGTGATCATGTAGAGTATTACACAAGCAGAGAGAGGCCCCATAAAATTGATATGTTGGTGTAATTTACCAAGTGAACCAAAACACTCTTCTTTCTTGTTTACCAGGCACTGCCATGCTAGAAAGTCACAAAGCTCCCTTAAGTATCAGCAAAAATGAAGAGAAGACAATTTAAACAGACCTATGAAGTGTTTATAAGCTGAATTTATTATTAGCTTTAAAAGGCATGTCTGCTTTGTTGTAGGGCTTTTCTCAGGCTTGAAGGGTTTGCTAAGCACAGTAAGAGACTGGGGAGGCAGAATGGGTTGTTATGTTTTGTTTGCACTGTCAAGAAAATATTCCTCACAACCTCTGTGAGAGCAGTTTTGGTCTCAATGTGCAGAGCTCTGATCAAGAGGTAAAAACCATTGCACACAGAGACTGGGAGCTGCAGTGGATAAAAAATGCTTCAGTCCAAAGTAATAATGATTTACAGTGCAGATTCTCTGCCAGGGGTTGAATTTACACAGTTCAGAGAATACACACTCATGCTGACAGGACTGGTTTGACCTCAGGGAACCTGCAGTCCATGACCCTCACTCTCTTAGGTGCAGCTCCTAAGTAGAGCTCAGGCTGCCACTTGCCATAGCACCAAGATCTACACAGTTTTGGGGGAACCAGGGTTCTGAGCAGTGTATCCCAGCAAACTGCTTGCTTTTCTGAGGGAAGATACCCAAACCTTTATCATCTGCAGTTGTCATGGCAAGGAAACCTGGTCATGCAGGTTAGATGGATGCTCTCCACACCTACCTCAAAGTGGCGAATTAGGGCGTCTTGGAAATCAGGCATAGACTGAAATTCTGCTAATCTTTAACATACTCAGTTGTTTGCATGACAGCTTCATGTGGAGTCTGTTCCCAGTGGAAACTGTGTCATACCAGAAATTCAGTATCACTGTAACAGCTGTCCGATAATCTAGCCTTCATACCACCCCCTCAGTAGGTGTTAACAAAGTGTGCTGCCATCAGAATGAAAAAAGTCAAGGGAAGTAACCCAACGCCTGGAAATACTGCTACACAAAACTGAAGAGGGTATGAAGAAGGGTTGCTACTGTTTCTTGAGCATAGAAAAAGGCCTAATACATCAGCTCCAAGAAATGATACCTGTTATACATGCTTAGTAAAAACACAACATGTCTATGTAATCCCAGTGCTGGCTCACAGTTGCCTTTCTCTAGGAAATAAGAACAAGCAAATGAAAGAATTATGACTGCCTTCCAGGAAGCTGGTGGTTTTGGAGCCACAACTCTACTGACCATCAGCAGGAGGAACTCCAAGAAATGGGGACATTCAGTCAGAGCCCCAAATTCTCTTCAGTAGTTTATGAATGTTAGTAATGAGTTAGAGTGTTAGTAATTAATTTTTTTATATGCAGAAAAGCTGTGTCACATTCATGTGCAGAATTTGGGTGATATTTTTGGGAATTGCTTTCTAACTACAAACCTAATAAGAGGGGGTTTTCAACAAAACAGACAAGCAATGGTGACAGTGTGACCAGCTCAAATGAGAGACACCTTTCTTTTCCTCTAGTCTCTCAGCAGGGTGAAAGCCAGAGACGCTTGTACAGAGAACTGCTGAGGAACTACAATCGTCTGGAACGACCTGTAGTGAATGACTCCCAACCGCTTGTAGTTGAGCTCCAGCTTTCCTTGCTGCAGATAATTGATGTGGTAAGTTCCTTGCTCTTCTCTTCTCTGTGGCACCCATTCAGCGTAACAAATCTGATCTCTCATCTAGGAGACATACTTTTACTCTTTATCAGACTATCAGAGATGAAAGCAGTCTGTCTTTTGCTAAGCATCCTACCTAAATGCTAGAGTACATGCTTTGACACTTTAGAGGAGTGAATATCCTCCTGAAAGCACAGCCATTTCTGACACAACATGAGCTACAAGGAGATTAATTATGTATTTTTTTTCCATTTGTTTTAAACAGAAAAAATAATTCAATCAATTGGAACCCATGTGTTACTACAAATTATTAATGATACATTCTTCTCAGAGCTATGTGGGATGCAATAACTCAAGATCATGTGTAGCTACCATCACTGCACTTACACTTTTTCATTAGATATTATAATGGCATTGGCCTCTTTTCCCATCATATTTTTACCACGCACTGCAGCTGAAGGAGTCTGCCCTGAGATGAGCTTAGAAATACATAAAAGCAAAACCTGGAGGCATAGCCCTGTGATTGTCTTGACTACAACATGCTTTTACAGAATTGGAGATTTGACCCATGGAAAATTTTAACATAATAATCCAAATCCTTTTTTTCGTCATGAAGAGGATTCTGTATGATAAACCATGATATATATAGACAGGATTTCTTTCATCTACATGAGAAAAATGAGCGGGGAGAACAATTTTGACCATTTTCACCCTGTCAGCAGAGCAAACAGGTGAACACACTAATGCTCTTATCTTCATCCTACCTTTTCCATAAACAGTATTTGGAGCTGCTTTCCAATACCCTGTCACTGTCATGGAGGGAATGAGGAATAGAGAGAGAGATGTGGAAACATTTGTTCAGTTGCAAAGTGAATTAAGAGAAGCCTCAAATATTTAAACTTTTTAAAGCTCTCACAACCTTCCTGAAAATGTGTAGTATGCCAGGTGCTCTCCCTGGAGAGGTAAGCAGGACTCTGAAGGTGTAGCTGCCCCAGCATCTCAACATGCAAGTGGCAGGTCCAGTGAGCTGTGGTATTCCTGGAGGCAGGCAGCAGCCACCCTGATAGGGTAAGCATCTTTCTGTTTTGAAATGTTACCAACTGCATTGACCTGGAAGAGAGAGGAAATCAGTACAGTCAACCGAAGTTCTCCACATGAATGAAAGAGCAAAGATTTCCTGCAGCTAATTTCAAGTAAATTTCAGCAAGCAATTCTAGGTTTAGCAGAGACATTTCAGCTCCAAAGATCTTCCTTCAGCCCTTCGTTTTCTGTGGTATTTTCTTTCAACCTAATTTGAAGAATGCAGTACTAAAAGGGACTCTTCAGCCATAGGGCCGTGACTGTACATTTTCAAAGTCAGGAGGAGTTACATAAAATAATTTTTCAACTGTGTTTCACATTCATATATGAAATCCAAGGAAATTGGTGTTTTTTTCAAAGCACTTTATCTACATTATGTCAACATCCCTTACCAGAAATTTAGTTCCAGTGTTCCCTTTTGGTTGTTCACAATAGGAAATAGGTATGCTAAATGTTCATACCTATCAGAAATGAAGATTTTCTTCCCTACATCTCTGTACCCAGTACAGATGCTAGATGTTAATCAGTTTTAATCAGAATTAATGACCTGTCCTAGGCTTGTGGTCTTGCAAACTGCACTCAAGGTGTTTTTAAACACATCCAGAGTCACTTGATATGTTCATCTTGGATGATGTGAAAAGATGCCTGTCTCCTCAGTGGAGGACAGAAAATCACTTGGCAGGTGAGTCCCTATAGTAAAAAGGTCATTACGGCATCAGCAAGTGGCTAAACCAGCCAGCCTGAAAATGCACAAAATACTGACCCTCTGGGTCCTTAAATCAGGAATAAGTGCAGAAATATGCCAGCAATAAGCACTGTACTTGTTAGCCCCTCATCCTCCATTGCTGGCTGGACAGACAGAAGCATTTGTCTGCCCCAGTTGCTGAAGTAAATGTCTTTAAAAGGAGGCTCGTTACAGCCACAGTGATGTAAAGAGAGGCAGTCAAGCTACAAGGAAGAGATAACCTCTATCAGCTGAGACACCATGAGGCAAACCAAGGGGCCATCTCTGCTCACTCATATGGGAGTCTGGGGCTGAGTTGACTTTGCCTCCTCAGCTGCCCTGCCTGGCAGAAGACAAAGCAGCTGGTGCACACCTGGGGAAGACGATAGGCAGCATCACAGTCTTGGCTATGGCGTATGCATTAACAAAGTGAAAAGCTGCTCTTTCTGAGGACTTGTGTGTCCAGCGTGGTCCATCACCATAAAAGAGCAGGGTGCTAGGGAGGGTCCCAGCATGAGAGCACTTCTTAACACCATGCTCCCTGGGGAGGAAACAAGTGCTCCGTGCTCAGCGAAGTGCCATGTGCCAAGGCATACTACAGCATTGCTGGACTCACTGAGATGCTTTGCAAGCTGTCACTGCAAAGGGCATGAGACAGTGAAGCCTGTTCTGGTTTCCCTGCAGGAGAAATCAATATGAAGAAGATGAAAACAAATCTCCTGTTTTATTGTTGCATGGAAATGAGAAGGAGTCTGCCACTGATACTCAAAAAAACTTGTGCCTTACCCATGCCAAGACCTGGCATCACATCTAAAGCACTTCTATCTGGGACAGGTTCCATGACATGCCTCCATAAGTCTGTTTTGTACACATACTGTATTAAAATATAATGAATCTTGAATTCATCTTCTGCAGACAGCCTGCTGAGAACAGCATTGGTGACAATCTAGTTGCATTCTGCTACATAGAGAGAAAAGACTGCTCTGAGATCACTGCGGTTTTCCAAGCAGTACTACAAGTAACTACTTAAAATCTCACCTCTTCTTCTTACAACCATTCAAAGAAAATGTCAAATCATGACTGCTTTGGATTAGGTTTTCTGCTTCTACTTGCATGTATTTGCCTACACAAGCTATGTATGGTTTTTAGCATTCAAAGCCAGCCATCACACTCAAAGCTGAGAAGAACATGCCCTCTGCTTGTCACAGCTGTGGTAGAAAAATGCAAATGAAGGACTTTAGGGTTTGGACTTTTTCCCAAAGTTACATTAATTCATAACTACAGCCATAACAGGCCTATTACATTCAGGAAACAAATTAGCAGAAAGAGAGACATTTAGACCCCCTGTTTAACAGCAAGGCTCAGTTCAGTTTGCCTTGTCCTCTGTGTGTAAGGACAACTTCACGCTGAGCTGTCTCATGTGTGTGCCGTTTCTGAGGGTCACTTTTGCTTGGAGCCTGACCGCCAGGCATTCCCTGTGCATCAAAAGGGCACTGGCTGGTGATCTCCCACAGAGCACTGTCAGGTACTGCCAAGCCCTGCCAACCCAAGAAAGGGTAGACATCCAAGAGTACCTGGAACAAAAATTCTCTTCTTATTTTGACTAAGAGCCAGTCAGTTGGTGAGGCTAGAGTAATTAAGAAATGAGGCATGACATTTTCTGCAGCAAAGGAAATGCAAGGATTTTTTTTTTGGCACAATGTAAAAGGAACCTGCTAGATGGAAACTATTTGTCATCATGAATGATGGTTTTCATTGCTCCAGTTGGCATTTTCAGGAGACCTTATCTGAAGGGTTGTATATGTGGTTGCACTTTTAAGTTAAAAAAAAAAAACTACAGCTTTTGAGGTCCCTGCATATGGTAAAGTCTTGTAGTACTTTTCTCCTTCATGTTCAGCCTTCCAGCTGCCACTGTCAGAGGTCATAATGACAAAAAATGGGACTGCAAGTGACCAGTGGGAAGCCACAAAAGTGCTGAAAAGAATTCCTGACAATCCATGAGTCATTTTCCACTTCCAGATGCCAAAAAATACATCATTGTCCTGTATTTTGGGCTGCAAAACCCAAACAAATGCTGTATCTGGAAAAATTTGTTATGGACTGTTTTGATTCAATTGCACAGCGTGTAAAATGATTGTGCATCCTAGGGACTGCAGGATTATCCCAGACCTAATCATGCTTGCATGCAGATGCTTGCATACATGCTTGAAAACAATCTCACTTTTAAACTGCAGATGTTGTTGGTATGGTGTGTCAAAGCTCTCCACATTTTTGGAAGGCAGCAAGACAAGGTAATGTAAGAGTTTAGTAGGACAACAAAAACAAAGACTTGCTTTGGGTTTTTTTCCTGAAAACTGGGTCTGTGCCTTGCTGTTCAATGAAAACAAGGGAAAAGATCCTCACATACTTTCACCGAGTGTTCAGGTGCAGTTGCTATCACTATAAGCAGCATACTAGCTTAGCAGCACAGATATTTTTGCTTTCTGTACCCAGAACTTATCAAAATCTTGGTTCAAACTTAAGCTTCCACTGGTTTCCCCTAAATCAGAGACAACAGCCCTGAAGGAGTTGGGTTTTTTTTGTTATTTTGGCTTGGTTTGTGAGGTTTTTTTAGGAAGTGTTTGGTAAGAGAACAACTTTTAAATGCAGGCACCTGTTGACATTGGAGCTGCCTTCACCTGCCTGCTCATTTCTCAGGTGATCTACTCATCAAATAATAGGACTGTTGAATTTAGTCCTCAGTGATAGTATAGGGTTAAAATGATATTCTAAAATAGTGGTGGTTGAAACAGAGATTGGAATGTTAGTTTACTGTAGTCGTTAGCATAGCATTGTGTTTACCGAATTGAGTGTGACTTGGTCTAGATTAGAGTAATTGTTTAAATGAACCATGCGTGACTTGTGACTTGCAGTGTGGTTAATAATCGGGGAATTGTCCTAATCAAATTAAGTATTATTCTGGGACTAGGTAATCAATCAAAAGGTGGGGGGGAACAGGTGTGATTCTAATAGCAACCAAAATCGGTGTGTTTGGTAGTTAAGGGGAGGCGTTAATTAACATGTATCATGAATATGCATAAAGTGAAGATGTAAAAGCATAAGCGTCTGGGTATCCAGTGGGAACGTGATTTGGGCCGATGCCCCTGTGCCCCCGCGCACTTCAATAAAGCACCGACATATAATTGCCTCTGCGTGGTTATATGTTCTTTGAACGCTAACATCAGGAGCTCAGACCTCTTTGCTGGGGAGTTCTCTATTTGACTCAGTGTTGCTGAAGCTGGAGGCTGCCTGTCAGTATGGTGTGCTGAAGTTAAAAGTTGAGAAGGCAAGAAGCAAGGCTATGCCTGGCCCTGGGGTGCATCCTGTCTGACACAGCCCTCCTACTGCTGGCTTTTTTGCAGAATCTGTCAGATCTAAATGCCTTTAGCAGTTGATATCCTTGGTTTTAGATTATTTTGTTTCATAAGCTTTCTAGGTCTGCTTCTGCAGGTGTATTGAAAGGCCAGAAAGTTCAAGGTTTATTTTCTAGCTATAATTCACCTCTTCCTTCTTAAACTGACTTTACGACTTCTAGGTCATCCCCTCCCACCTTTCATTCCAGCTCCATCAAACATACAAAAATCAGTGCTGGGTGTTATGTAGTAAACCCAGATCAACAGACAAGTGATTCAAGGAAACAAATAAAAATGTGCAGTGCACATAAGCACCTATTCATTTGTTATTCCCAATATAGTATCAGTACTTAGTGGATTAAACCATAATCCATGTAGTACATCCCGTACAAATCTTCTACAGATACACATCTTTAACAATATAAGCTTGACCATTCAACTGACTCTTTTAGCCCTTCTAGATTAAAGTATCTTTTTTTTTTCTTTCTTAATAATGCCTTTGCATTTATTTGTGGGCTTCCTGCACAGCTTTTGTAAGTGATGTTTACTCTGTTTCTCCTTGAAAGACCTCCTCTACCAAACCACGTATCTTTCCAGAATTTTTTTTTCACTCTCATCTTGCAAGAGCCAATTCAATGAGACCAGAGCAGCTAGGCTGATGCAAAATGGTGCAACTGAGACATAAAACAGACTGGACACCATTATAAAAGCTGAATATCAGTAATTAGTGATCATGAATAGTAGTCATTAAAATTCCAGACAGAAAAATTACAGAAAGGATTCTAGACCAACAGATTCATTAGAGTTAAATCCCAAAATCTCTCTCTTGGTCACAGAACTCACTTAGTGTGACCTATTTTCAACTCTGTGAAGAAAAAATAAAATTCCTCTCCATTAGCATGGGACGATCTAGAAAATTGGAAAATTCAGAGCTAATTGAGCCATGAATTATTTCCTATGTGCCAGACATTGTCAAAATGTCAGTCTCACTAAACCAATTAAATATGCAACATGTGAATTTGCTAGCACAGTGAAGTTAAGCTCCATGAGTAGTGTGGCTTCCTGACTAATACTACCTGCACACACTTGCATGAAACATTATGAAGGAGCTTTAGTTACCTAAACCTTACTGGCATCTTCTTATTTTGTTTAACTTCTGCCCCACTCAGTGCAGAGTGGAGGCAGCTCACTTAGTGAGTTAGCAATTCCATGGTTTGTTTTCTTTCAGCATGGTACCCCGAGCTGTACTTAGTGTCAGTCACTCTAACAAAAGAAAGGCTGATTTCCCTCTGAGATTTTTAGTTGAGGTCATCCAGCTTGGGCATTTCATGATGATTAAACAACTTTCTGTCTGACTGGTGAAAAGACTGTACTCTGTTGTTTGTATATGTGGGAATTTAGATCTTGTAGCTCATAGACATTCCTTAATTTTGGGTAACTAATCTGAGGCATCAAGGATTTGCAATAAAGCAGTTAAGCCAAACCTGTTGGGGTGGTCTTGAACCTTGTATTTCTTAGTTTCTCTGAGTTCTCTGCGGGTAAGTCCTGAGATACAGTGAGTTCAGCTTCTGAGTAAAAACCTTTCCTCCCATTTTCTATCCCTGATCACAGACTTAAGAGATCACCTGAGTTTTGGAACATGCCTCCAGTCCCTTATTTTTTTGCTGTGCTGTCACAGTAGCGTGCAAATATAGGAAGAAAAAGCAAAGGCAACCTTGCAGATAGACTGAGTGTGAGTCTCTGATAAATACTCAGTGTTGGCTTTCTTAACCATCCTTCTACTGTTTTCCTTGTGATTTCAAATGCTGGAAAGGACAATTAATAATTAATATCCTGGAATAACGATTTGTGTCTAGTCCTGTTTGTTGAAGTACCTGCCAACTGTGCACAAAATACATGCAAGGCTATTTCAGGAGGAGGTATCCACCCTGGAGAATATAAAAACCACCTACATGCTATGTGTGAATGATTTTGGATTTTAATGGAGGACTGACTGCTTTTGTACGGTGACATAACACCCTTTCCCCCAGGAACTAACTATGTATGTCTGTTTATCCAAGCAGTCAGAGAGCAGCACTGTGCTGGAAGGCCATGTGAGGCCCTCTGACCCAGCTTCTGGGGTTTCCATGAGAACTATCTTTGAGACAGTGGGACAAAGCTGGTGGCTTCACTCCTCCCAGGATCCCAAAGAACTGTGGGGACAGGGAGTCCTGCAGTTTGCAGGTCTTTGTGGAGGAACTCGAAGTCAAACAGTCTCAAGACAAGTGTTGGAGTCTACATTGTGTCACAGTTCACAGGAGTCCTATCTTCTGGGACTAGTGCAAAGCTACAACATAGAAAAATAGAACTAGTTTCCTATGTCAAGTACTCACAGCCCCAGGCAGTAGTTGGAAGACATGTCACATGTGCAGGGCCAGAACAAGACTGCCTTTTTTCACCACCAATGGAAATTGGAAAATTGGAAAATACTGGGGGAAAAGGCAAGTAAGACACGAATCAAGTAGGCTTGGGAGACTCTCAGTCACCAGTTGTGCCAGTGAGTGGGGTGGCTGCCTACTCTGAAGCCCTGACTGACAAAAGAAACTGGCATTTATTCCCTTATTTCTTCCTCCCAATCTCACCTTGGCAATGCGTGGGTTCAGTACTTGCTGCAGTGGCTTTTGTATCCAGGCCTTTGCATTGAACATCTGTATCTGGTTGGTCTCTGACATACAGGGAAATTTCACATGGAATACCTCTTGAGGACTCTGATAACCATGCTTTATATAGCCTAAGGAATATGGTTGGCATCCCTGTGTTTGCACGCTTCTCTGGCACTGGCTGTGCTCCTCCCAGTATGAGGTTCTCTTAAACTCTCCACTCTCACCAGAATTGGTTGTTCCTGGCTCAAGGGCTTGCAAAGGGAGGAGTGTAATCTGACAGTGGCCAAAACCTCCAATATGTGAAGTTCTTGCCTCAAAAGCAAGTGAGTAGACACTGCTGAAAGCAGCAGATACAGATGCAATGGTACTCCCCCAGACTGCTCTTCTGGGCAAAGAAGAACGCAGGTGGTTACAGACAGTGGGACCACACAGCCTACTACACTGCCTTTGTAGTAGCTGCTGCACAGTGGAAAGACCAAAAGTAGATTGCACTGCTTGCTCACACTGAAAGAACACATACCTCTACAAGACAGGAGGGGACCGAGAAAGGCATGACCTCAAGGAGAAGCCAGTGGCATCAGATGGGAGTGTGATTCAACTCTAGATGAAAAACACTTACGAGACATCACCTCCAACCACTCACAGGAGAAAATCCTGAGCAACAAAGGTGTTCAGCTATGAGCACTTGCCTAGATGTATCTTCAACCTGATGGGCAACAAAACACTCAGCAGGTGTTAGTTCTTTTGTTATTCCTTTGTAGTTTTGTATTTCTACCCAGTCTTTCACCTTGACTCTGGGTCCTCCTGTCTGATTTCCATCTTCCTCCTGAGGGTGCTTTGTTAAAGGTGAAATACTTAAACTTTAGGTACCCCTACGTGGTTGATGTTACCATGGCGAGGTTTATTCCAGCTTATTAATGAGACCCCTGAAATACAAAGGCTGTCCAGCGATACTTAGCTGAGTGTTGCCAGGGCACTCCTCAAAATTACTGGTTCTGTGAGCCTTCAACCATTCAGTGCATCTGAGCTGACTTTTAGATAATCAGCTGAAGATTGTGGGCAGATTGGTGGTTCAGAAATGAAAAGGAGTGCCTGTGGAGGCGTAGACTGAGCATACAAGCATTTGAAAGCTTGGTCAATTCCTTTGGATATTTTGAACAAGATCCCACTCAAAGATCATTGTCTCTGCTAACAAAACTTTCCATGTCATGTCTTCATGCCACTTAACTGTTTCCCTCCTTGTCTTTGGATCTTCAGGTACAAAAACAGTGAGAAAAAAATTTAAAAATTAACCAAAGTAGTCACACATGACCTCTGAGAACTACCTGTTCAACTTACGACTTTTCTGATCATTGTCTTGGAATAATTTAGTGGCTGATTCAACTCCCACTTCTGTGGCTCTGTGAGAGGGCAAGAATTAATGGATCCTGCTGGTCACCTGGTAACCTGCTTAGCTACAGAGATTACATGTAATCATATGATATGACTACTGAAGCAGGAAGGGCTTTGGGTTTTTTGTCCAGGTGATATGACCCAGATAATTATGTGGTTAAGGGCAGTTATATTTCATTTAGATGTTGACCTGGCAAGGGAGGATCTATTGACAGGCAGTGGTGCACAATGCAGGCAGATGTACATATACTGTAAGCTTTGAATTTAGGGAAGGGAAAAGAAAACCAAACTAAAACATTCACATGTCATAGCATGTGCACCAGAACAAACCAAACTGTCACTTTCTATGGGTCAAAGGTGGCTGTAGGAATAAGCAGATATCCAGGGCAGAGGATTAACTGGAGTCAGGCTGGAGATAGAAAGGGGAGAAAATGACCCAGATAAATACAGGAGGGATTTAAAGAACGAGTGTTGCACTCACTAGTGACCACAGCTTTTCCAGCATTTTTAAATACCAAGAGCAAAATGATTTGTCTGAGCTGAACATTTGCAAACCAGGAGAACAGCCAAGGAAGTGATGGAAAAGCACTTCTGGGAGCTGATCATTTTCAGCCTCACCAGAATCTTTGCAGGGCTGCTTTCAGTGCTTTGCTGCACAGAAAGATGGGAACTGAGAGCCGGCCCAATGCAGAGGGAAGGTCATCCCCAAGGCTGACAGTGCCAAGACAGGAATCTTGAACAGAAAAAGAAGTGTGATAGGTTATTCAAGTTTTCCCCTGGGAGGAAAGGCATCCTCTCAACTAACCTTTAAACCCCTCTGCATAAACCAGTGACACAGAATGAGAAAACTGCCTCCAGCACTTCCCAAGCTCAATAATTAGCTTTTACTTAGGCAAAGCTAAGTGACCAGTGATCTCCTGGGACAGAGTAAAGCACACACATGCTCCAGGTAATTTGTTTGTGAGTATCTCTGTAAGAGAAAAATACAGTCCCTTCTGTGCCAAGGTATTTTAGAGGTGCATACAGCACACAGGTCCTGATGAAGATGGCAGGAGCTGTAATTCTTCTGCAGCTCTGGAAAGGGAAGGCAACCAGCCCACTGCAAAGGCCAAAGTATTTCCTTTCAGAATGCAAATCTACATGGCTCAGTAAACCACCCCAAAGACAGAAAGCTCCGTAAACACTTCATGTCTTAGATGCCTCTTCCTCTAATGGGGTGGATTCAGACTCAAGATTCCCAGGGCCCTCATCTCCTCGGCAGACCCAGCAGACACTTTTTCCTTGGTTCCTCAGGGTCCTTCTCTAGAAAGGACTTAGCAAGAGAGCCACACCTGGACAAATGCCAGCCCAGTGTAAAGTCAGTGTCATGGTTTGACACCGGCCCAGTGCCAGGCATCCACGAGAGTTGCTCAGTCACCCTCCCCTGCCACAGCTGGGCAGAGGGAAGGAAAAAAAAAAAAAGGAAGGGTTCACGAGTTGAAATAAGAACTGGGAGAAAACATTTCAAGGGCAAAACAGGCTTAACTTAAAGTTACAAAGTGAATTTATTGCTAACAGAGTCAGAGGAGGATAATGAGTAAAATAAGACCTTAAAACACCTTTTTCCCACCAGCCCCTCCCTCCTTCCCACCATCAGTGCACGGAGATAGGGCATGGAGTTTGGTCAGCTCAATCCCCAAGATTTTCTTCCACTGCTCAGGGGACCTGAATTGCTCCCCTGTAAGACTGTGGGGTCCCTCCCACGAGAGACAGTGAACTTCTCCAGTGTGGGTCCACTCTCACAAGCAGCAGTCCTGCCACACCTGCTGCGACGTAAATTCCCCTCCACGGGCACACAGTCCTCCCAAAACTGCTGTGATATGGTCCCTCTTCCCATGGGGTGCAGTCCTCCAAGGACAGGCTGCTCCAGCCTGGAAGCAAGGGCCGTCTCCACCGGGTCTCCCACTGGATCACAGCCTCCTCCAGGCATCCACCCGCTCTGGCGTGGGTACCTCCCCCACAGGCTGCAGGTGGATCTCTGCATCGCCCGTGGATCCCCACAGCCTGCAGGGGGACAACTGCTTCCCCATGGGCATCACCACAGCCTGCAGAGGAACCTCAGCTCTGGGGCCTGGAGCACCTCCTCCCCCTCCTTCTCCACTGACCTTGGTGTCCCCATGTTGTTTCCCTCACATGTTCTCACCTCCTCCCCTTCTATGACTAGAAGAAAAACTGTATGTACTTTGTTTTGATTTTCTTATTAAATAAAAACAAGAGGCGTTACCAACCTCTCTCACTGGCCCAGTTCTGGCCAGCAGCATGTCCATCTTCAGAGCCATCAGCCATTGGCTCTGCTGGACATGGTGGGAAGCTCCCAGCAGCTTCTCACAGGAGCCACCTCTGTGGCCCCCCACTACCAAAAAACCAGGCCATGTAAAACCAACACAGTCAACTTTGCTGCTTCTGC
Source organism: Platysteira castanea (assembly GCA_013397175.1). Classification (NCBI taxonomy): domain Eukaryota; kingdom Metazoa; phylum Chordata; class Aves; order Passeriformes; genus Platysteira; species Platysteira castanea. The sequence continues at coordinate 64,158 of VYXC01003768.1, read as the reverse complement.
AAACCAGGCACTTCTGGCAAACTCAAATCCTTGTTTGAAAAATATTTTGTTCTGTTGTGCATTAAGAAGGAACCATCAGGCTGCATCTGTTGACCAAGGCTGCATATGGAAACATCTTCTGTGTTTTGCCAGAATGTCAAATGCCATTTAAGAGCTCAGCAGCCTGAAGGCAAGGATGAGAATAGTCTATGAATGGCCAGGAAAACATCATGAAGTGACATTTTTTTTCACCTGAGCTAAGAGAGACATAAGCAGCCCAAAGCACAAGTTAGACCTTGTGTTTTTGCTGCTATCTAAACACAAGACAAAGAAGACCATTGTTACTCTCTAGATAAGCTTTTAAGAACTCAAAAAGATAAGTTTTCCTTTGACTACAAAAAATATCTAAGCACAGTAGCCCTGTGAAAAGGAGGCAGAGCAGACCCAAAACAATAAATTTAATGCTACATGAAATACGAGGCTGCAGAGTTGTTTGGAGTCACAGCTAATTAGCAAAGTCATTAGTATCTAACACACAGATAAACAGGTAAGGACAACAAACTGTTTTGTGAAATACAGAAGTCAACGCGAGATGTCTTCCTTTGCAAGCTGTCAAGTATAAACTTACTGTGCCAGACAAAAATGAGTTTCCTTGTATCTCAGAGCCACATATGAAAGGCTCCTGATGGAAGGCATCTCCACATGCTGGAAACTCACAGCCTCACAGATGTACACTGGACTTTAATTCATTGCCCAGTGGGTTACATAGGTAGATGACAAAATGAGGAATATCCCCTCTTCCCTTTCCCTGTAGGTTTCAGTGTAGATGTGGAAAATCCTTAATTTTGCACAGCAAAGGCACTGGCTGACTGCTGCTGACCATGTTTTTAATCATGGTGTTCAAGCTCCTTTAAGAGTGCACAGAAAGTCTTTGCCAGGAGGACATGCGCAGCTTACAAGTATAAAGCATTATTTGGCTAACAAAACAAAATATTATTAGGATTTGATGTACAATCCAGAGGACCATCATGCTCGCCAGCCCTACAGGACGCCTCAGGAGTCATTGGTGACCAGGAACACATCAGTGAGATGAGCTGGTGGCTGGCCTCTCAGGATTCCTGGTACACAACCTCTGTGTTGCTGGGTTGCTTTAATTTCCCAGATCAGTCGACACAGATAACTCTGACGACTCTATAAATTACCAACTCTGGAGTTATTTTTTACTTTAGAATTTTATTTTTCAAGATGGTGTTTGAATCCTTTGGCATCTAAAAAACTTGTCTCAACAAGCCCAGTCCTTTTCTTATTTTTCTGCAGATTTTCTTACAATTGCTTCAACCACAGCAACCAAGGGAACAAAAGGGGGTGCAGATGGACCAGGTCTCTGGAGGTGGGTTGTAGTTTGCATAGAGAGAGGCATACATTTGCTGGAGCAGCAGAGAGGAGAAAGGGAAATGTATGAACAGCACAACAATATAAAATCACCTCTGATTTTTGTGTGGCATCTCACAGCAGCAGAAGCACTGTAGTCACATCTCAAGGGGACTCAAGAGGAGGTAGTGTGATACACGGTTTTGTGTGAATCACTATGGCAAAGACCTGTTTCATATCTGAAATTTACCTTTCCTGGGGACAGGAGCCTGCCTGCAGAGCCTAACTCTGGCCACAGTGCCAAATAATCAGGAATCCTCCAGATCAATGATGTCTCCCTTTCTAGGTTGTAGTATTTCTGGAGCTCCAGCAACCCAAATGAAAGAAGAGGAGATCATGCTACAGACAAGGTTCACACTAAGAGTTCAGCAATACCACTGGTCCAGTGTCTGGTGTGCTGGGGATTCAGTAATTAGGAGACTTCTCTGGGCAGTTCTGCTTCATGCATTAGCCTAGGAGTCTGAAGTTCCTGCATGGGACACAGAAGAAGTAACTCCAGAGGACTCACAGAAGACCGCACACACCTAGGGTTGCAGCTCAGTGTAAGATGTTGCAGCCTGGTTTTGAGCAGCTCTTTCCTGACACTTCTGGGGAAGTTTCTTTGCATAGGTACTGTGAGGGTAGCTCAGGAGGGGAGGAGGGGAGGGAAGGCAGAATTAATGTAGCTTGAGGCGAGCAGACTGGTATTTTACCAAAGTGAATAAGGCAGTTTAGGTTTTTCTACCTTGTTAGAGAGTAAGTACTGCAATAAGGACATGACCAGAGAACACCTGCATGTCCAGGGAACTCTGCATGGTTTAAATTCCTGCCAAGCAGCTTGCAGTTGCAATGTCTCCCACCCCAAACACCGCAGACAACCATGTAAGCTTCCTAGGGCGTGGACACACACAGGGACAGCTGGGCATACAGTGAGCCAGTCCCGCTGCGTACCACAGCCTCAGCTCCTGGGAAGTGCAGGCCGTGGCTATGGTGGTGTTTGTGTACCTGTGTATCTGCACCCCAGAAACTCCACAGCCCTGCTTCTCCGTCCCCACTCTGCAGCATCCTGCACCTACCAGGTAACTGCAGGACACCGGCCACCTTGTGGCTCCCCAAAGAACTTGGGCACCAGCTGGGTGGTGAGAGCATCTTGTTTCTGTTCTAAGAGATTCTTCCCCATGGCCTCTGCATGTGGGTCTGAACCTGCAGACTCCTGCTCTTTGCAGGTGCCATGTGAACTCCCTCTCAGGCAGCATTTGTGTCCTTTTTGTCGAGTGATAGCTTCTGCCCAAGGCCAGCCCTTCCTTTCCTTTAGCCAGAGCTAAGTTACATAGGACTGACACTCAATAAGAACAGCACTTCTGGCATTATTTCACCATTGCTTTGCAGTGGTGGCAAACACAACATAGTATCTCTCCAACTATGACACGCAGTGTGGTACTGGAACACATCTTGTTTTGAGCAAGTAGCTGGAAGGTAAAACTTCGTAAGGTAGTTCATCCCCAGAAAAATAAGAGAAATCTATTACTTTCCTTTCTATTGTTGATCAGTTATGATAAACACAGGGGGGTCTGTGGGTTTAAAGGATAGTAAAAAAGTCACTACTGTCTGGGCCAAATAGTGGTGCTCCAGTGAGCTCACAGTCTACTCCATGGAGTTTGGTTTATGTACCCCAAGAATCTGGATTCTCTAAAAGACACAGAAACTCTTCCACCTCTAATCAAACTGTTTCATCCCTTTTTCTCCTGTCTTTTCTTTCCTTCCTGCTTTTGTTCAAAGGATGAGAAGAATCAGGTGTTGATCACCAATGCTTGGCTGCAGATGGTGAGTAACCTCTGTCAATAAAGTAGAGAAGCTGTCTAATTGAAAAGTACTGAATGTGATTTCCTAGCTGAAAAGCAAGACCGCTATTGTATAGCTTGTGTATAATGTAATACAGGCAGGCATTTTGAGTCCTTTAAAATTTCCCTGGTGCTCCTTTTAGCATTGAAAATTAAATTCAGATTACACTAATCCTTTGGACAGACCTGTTGACCTTTCGAGGATGAAACCAACTGCATTGTTTCTCCAGTGGACATAGGGATCTAGTAACAAAGATCCCTGAGTTAGAGTCCCATCACAGCTAAGAAGAGAATTTTCAAGGCCCTCTCCATAATCAGTGATGGGGACTTACAAACGAGCTAGGCACCCAGTTAGACCCAGGCAACCTGCACTTGCCACTTCTGGGAAAATCTCACCTCTGCCTGAAACTGGGAGCCAAGACACCTGCCCCTGAACACAGAAGTGGTCTCTGGACTATGTGGAAACTACTCATAGTGGGTGGTGGGGTGTCCAGAGACCACAGAGAGCCCGATGCTGCATTGCTGCTGGCAGCGCCCAGGCACCTCTCTGGGATATTGCCTTCCCTCGTGCTTTGGAAATGTCTTCCATAAACATTCCTCCTCCCTCTTCTGCAACTGCCCCAGCTGAGGATTCACCTGCCCTGCTCATGAAGGATAAGCAAAACTGACCTTCACTAAGGGCTTTGCAGGAGGGAGTTTCCCATCAGGTCTGCCTGGCTGCCTGTGGTGAGGGATACAGTGTTTTCTTATGCTGCCTAAACAGATCTCCTGAAGGGCATTGTGCTCAGGAAAGAAGCAGTTCTTGAAGGAAAAACCGGTGGGACACTTGAATGATTAAACTAATTCTGCTTTGAGTTTCGCAGCCAAACACTATCTCATATTAATATATCCAACTGAACAGGCTGTTTCTTCCCCAGCTACCTGCTGGGATTTGCAGGAGAAACGAGTGTTTTTATACTGCAAAAACTAACCCAGACAAACCTGTATGACTACAGGATTGTTAGGTCAGAGCCTGTGGGTGTCCAGTCCCGTGCAGAGATGCTCTTCAGTTGTAGCACTGAAAAGGGTTTCCGTTGCAGCCCTCCCACTGAGCTTCATTGTAAGTCACAAGGTTCATCCCAAAAGCTGTTCCTGCACCTTTCTTGAATTAACTGTGTTGAGGTGGAGGAGATGTGACCAGAAACAACCCCTTATGAAGGCATATGAAGTTCACTTGCCTACCTCTCAAAGCAAGGCAATTAGTAAAAGAGTCACCCCACCTTTGTAACAGATTAAATTATTTCCACCCAAGGGAGGCTCTCAGACCATGGTCCACCTACCACTGACTACCTCAAAAACCACTTCGCCTCAGAACCATCATACATCATAGAGATGCCTACTGCCAGTGTTTCTGTTAGCCCACCAGGGAAGGTTTGGGATGCCTGGCTTCAGGCCACAAGATGAAGAGCTAGACACTGTCTTCAGTAGTCACACTGTTATTTCATCTATATATGACAGCTTTTCTTAATAATTAAAGCCGAGCATTAAACTATTATCATACTGCTGCTATTGCTATTGGCAAAATCTGTTCTGTTCCCATAATATTCCAGAGAACTTAGAAGACTTTTACAAGCTCATATAATCTGATGTATGTGTTTGCCAACAGTCCTGGGTTGATGTTTACTTGTCTTGGGATCAGTATGAATACCCAGGAGTGCAGAACTTGCGATTTCCTGCCGACCAGATTTGGGTACCAGACATTCTTCTGTATAACAGGTAAGCAAGATGTGAAATGGCCAATAGGAGACTACAACTAGGTGCTGAAAATCAGCCGTGCTTCACTGATATTATGGGCCTTTTGCCTTCTATGGATTTGGCTCTTACTCTTAAAGAGTAACAAAAACAACCAAGCATCAGCTAACAGATTTTTCTAACAGTTAGTCTAACTCTTCCTTGCTGTAGTTCTGCAGATGTCTTCAACTTTTTCTCAGTGAACACAGAGAGAAAATAATCAATATTCTCTTCAAAATTACCATATCTGCAGGAGAGCTATTGTCATATATCTGTCATAGTGTTTCTGATTGAAGTAAACAAATTAATTTTATTGTCACTTTCCTTGTCCCGTAATTTATAAACCTCTCCATCATTCTTCTTCTACTCTGAACACTCTCTAATCTGTTTTTCCTTCCCTAGAGATGATTCTAGCTCTCTAGACAGCATTTCTGCAGTGTTGAATGAGGTGGAAGCTCTCTAAACAGCTGTTTCCTTAATGCTTTCCAGGAGGAGGGGATTTGGGGTTTTCTCTAATAATATCTTAACTCTGGACTTATTTTTTGATCCATTGCAAACCCCAGATGTTGTAGTTCAGCTCTGCTGGCTTACTAGATTTTCCCTGTTATGTCTTTCTCTGACAGCTTTCAGGGTAATACTTTCTAATTACCCAGATTAAATTTCATTTTGTTAGTTTCCACAGTTCAACAAGATCCATCTTCCATTCCAAACCCTCACTACAAGATATCCAAAGGAGGTCTGGAGAGACCTAGCTTGTTTAAGTGTCCTTCTTTACTTCAGCTGTGCTTCTTACTGTCTCTTTATTCCTTTTCAGTCTCTAAAAAGGGGGCGAACAGTTTGGTCCATATTACTGTAGTTTATAAGAACATGCTGAAATTCAGATAGATCACCAGCCTCCTCTTAGTAAGAGAAATAGATTGATTTGATGCATTTGGCCCTTCACAAATCTGTGCCAGATATTTCACCCCATTTTCTTTGAAGTTAGGCTGATGTGTCTATAATTTCACCTTTAAAAGCAGTCAGAATTCTCTTTGATCTCCCTTAATTCACCATGCCTTTCCCTCTTCTCCACGAGCTCTCACAGATAATTGTTAATGCTTCAGAGGGTATTTCGGCCAGTCCTTTCAGTTCTCAAGAGTAAATTTCATCAACTCTGCTGAGTAGAATCTGTCTTACCTACATTTCCTTAACCTGTTCATCCCCTGTTCTGCCATGGACTCCTGCCACTATGTGAGAATTAACTGCAAAGAGTGAAGCACACAGAGTGCAGGATACTGCAGCTCTCTGCACCCTGTTGTTTTTTTCCCTTCCATAGCAAGTGATGGATCGATCTGATCCTTCGTCTTTTCCTTGTCCCCTTGTATTTATAAAACCCTTTATTGTTGCCTTTTATGTCTTTGATAATTATCACTCATTCTGGACTTAGGCTTTTCAGTGTCATCCCCTTTGTCTTGTGTTGGGGACAATACTGAGGATTGAGGTCTCAGGACATGGATAAAGAGCAGATCAGAAGGGTAATGGAGGCTCTGAATTTTTTACATCTGGTTGAAGACAGGGTATGTAGGATGGTGTTGTCATGCAATATAGACCTGCATATAGCCACTACAAGGAAGGCTCTATAAGGGGGATCCCTCTGTAGAGGGGATTCCCAAGAGACCCTCTGGAACAAGCCACCAGACCTGCTCCTTTGAAGAATCATGTCCTTGTCTGGCTCATTACTCCTTTAATTTTCTCAGAATTGCTAGAATAGTAAAGAAATTCTCTTTTCTTGGTCCCTTTTGCTCTTGGAGTCTCAATGTATCTCCTCCTACAAGCCCCTAAAATAACTTCCATCCAGTGGTTTCTTCCAGTGCTAGAAGCAAACTCTTGTCCTCTCTGCATCTCAGGAGACTGCAGAATTGTTATGTCAGACCACCATTGCTGTTACAACACATATCTGGATAAGGTAACAGATGATTTATGTGGTGAGCTACCTCATTTTGACAGGCGCCCTAGAAAAGCCTCAGTGTCCCAACTGTCCAGTTTTTGGATACAGCTAATGTGACACTTTTGCCACTTTTCCTTCTGCCTTTGTTCTGAGACATCCAACACTCTGCCTCTCACTTCTTTGAGGGCATTGCAGTGTGCAAGCAGCCTGCCCAGGTGCAGGCCAACAGTAACTACGAGGACCTGAGATATTGGTCAAGACTTCACCCAGATGTAGGAACTTAATTCAGCCAAAATGTTATTTTTATGTTGACAGTTACATCTTTACTCACACATCAGCTTGCTTTTTCTTTGTTTTGTTCTGTTTTGTCTATACTATATTACAGTGCAGATGAAAGGTTTGATGCAACATTTCACACAAATGTGCTGGTGAACTACTCTGGATCCTGCCAATATATTCCTCCAGGTAGGGCACAGAGAGTATTTGTTTACTTTGAATCAAATAATTTCAAGCAATTTCCTTCATGAATGAAACCAAGCTGTTTAAAATCTATCTGTGGAGATTTTGCAAGCTGCCTAAAAATGGGACAGACCCACTAAGAAAATTTAAGTCCATTATCAGTGGACTTTACAAATCAGTAAAACGTTCTCCTGAGCAGTTTGCTCAGAACATCCAGGGGCCCACCTGAGGTGTCATCCAAAGTAAAGTGGTGTGCACCATCTTGTCATGTTTCATGTTCGGTCCAGCTAGGTCTTTGTTGTGTGGAGAGGTGAGCAGAGGAGACCCCAAGAGCAGCATTCACTCAGCATTGAAGCCAGGCTGAGGCTATAAATTGAGGTGAAAAGACAAACTGGGATTGGTCTCAGCCAGCTGGGCCCAAGTCCCAGTCTCTTTTCACGTGTGTTGCAGATTCTCTGCCTGCATGGTCCAGCAGCCAGGACTCACCAGCAAACACACAGGCTATCTTTTATCTAGCAACACACAATTGCTCACTGTGGTAGACAAAAAATTCCTAAACTTTGTGTCATAGCGTAGCATAGTCCCCAAGCAGGTTCGTAGGACCCAGTGGGGATCAGCAAGGACTTTCCTGATGACTGCTCCACTGTTGTTCCCAACCTCTTAGTCTCCTTAAAGCATCCCAGAAAGTGAACTAGACACACCCAGAGTAAAATTCAAGGCTCGGTTAGCACACCGATGATAAAGGCCAGCACTGAGCAAGGTTTAGTGAAACAATGTCTTGTCAAGGGACTGTGGGTCTGAGGCAGGCCTGACCAGGAGCTCCTTTCAAAGAGCTGGTCACAGTACACTCAGCCACTGGAGCGTACCTCTTGCTCCTGTCAGACCAAGCAACACTGCCTATAACCTGCTAGGGCCAGCCAGCACTGGGAGACAGGCTGGGCTGCTCCTGTGTGGCCCTAGTGTCCTAGGCAACCCACCTCAAGGATGCAGTGAGAGGGATCTTCACTGGTGGGGGAAGGGAGGTTATTCTACTCATGGCAGCATCTTCCATCTCCAGTACTTGTTTGGTTACCCCATGACTTTATCACACACAGTTTTTGAAGACTAAATTTGCTCACAATCAGAGACAGACAAGGGTAGTGAAATGCACCCTGCACATGCTTGATTGTGACTAATTTCTATCTACAGGCATTTTGAAGAGCACGTGTTACATTGATGTGCGCTGGTTCCCCTTTGATGTGCAGAAGTGTGATTTGAAGTTTGGCTCCTGGACCCACAGTGGCTGGTTGATTGACCTGCAGATGCTCGAGGCTGATATTTCCAACTACATCTCAAATGGAGAATGGGATTTAGTGGGTAAATTGGCCAGCTGAAAAATTTTCAATAGTCTAATTTTCAAGGGCAAACCTCAAATATACAGAAATAAACAATCAATTGGACATGTAATACAGTAATTAAAAATATATATCTAAGAAGAGGCAAAAAAAGAGAAAAAACCCCACATATCAGAGACAGCCTTCCAGCAAAGTTCATTGAACTGTGCCTGAAAACATTGAAGCAATTGCCTGCCACTGAGTACATAAATGAAAGCTACTAGTCCTGACACATCTGAGCAGTTTGTCAGTTTTGAACTTAGATGTGTCTCGTGTAGGTGCATGGAACACTTCTGTCACATTTACTCTAAAAAACCAGCAAAATTGATGGGTGTGAAAAATACTTCAGCAAAACTTTTACATAAATGGATCTTTCTCACCCAGAAAAGCATCAAAGTGTCTACCAGTTCATAAAACCTGCAGATTAGTATGTCTCTCTTCTATGCTTTGGAAGATACCTGTATTTTCAAAAGGACTTATGCCCAGAACTAGTTATTCAGCGTGAGCTTCTAGTGAGTTATTTTGAATTCATTTATGCAGCTGTAAGTCACAAACAATGTCACGGAAATTGATAGAACTTAGACAACTGCAAAGAGAGGTTGAAAAAAGGACATGATGTCTCTCAGTCTGAATATACAGATGAGGAAATAGCTGCCCTGACCAACTGCATGTAGTATTTTTACCATTTAGGGCATATGAGAAATTATATTCCGTTTTATGAGAAGCCAGAGGACTCCATAATGAAGTCCCCCTAAAGTCCAGCTCTTTCAGAGCACTTCTCCCTGTCCAGTGCTCCTTTATAGTGGGTATCTTTGTCCAATAACTTTGCATATCTGATTTAAGAGTCTGTGGTTTATCTGCTTTCAGCCCTGATCAGGGGAGAACAAAACAGGGACTTATTTAGCTCATACAGCAAAATCATTAAGTAGCACCTCAGGCAAGCCATAGCTATATTCTTTAACAAAACTTTGCTAAGCCCCTGCCAAAATGCACACATTGTCACATAATCTGTCACGTCCACAGAAACAAAAGAGAAGTGAGCAATTTTGGCATGAAAGATACAAGGTGCTGAGTTTTTTCAGCTCTCCTGACATTTCCAGTGCTGCTGCAGTCCCCATTATGCAGCATGTCAGGAAATCTGCGGCAGCAGGATCACCATGGCCAACCCTGCAGTACATCTGTATTGGACAGTTACGTCTCTTCACCTTCAGATATGGTAGACTTTGAGCTTAACTTGACATCCTTTTTGAAGATTAAGCCATACCCTGTCTGTTTTTCCTGACCAAAAAAGCACAAATATGTATAGAGGATCACAGAAAAATAAGAAGCAGTGGCACTTGTCACACAGAAAATCTGCTGCATGTGCTAGTGAATATCACATTAACAGTATGTTACCATTCACAGAATGTAGGAAGGCAGAATGCACATTTTCTTGTTGAGGTTGTGATGCCCAGGACCGTTTTGTTCTGGCCCAGATGAGTTTTATTAGCTAAGCTACCTTCAAGAGACTCAGAAGGCATGAAAGTAAACCACAGAATACACAGAAGGTGGACTAGGAACCGTGGAGGTGACACACACTGACTCATAAACCACCACTTCTTGGTCCAGTCTAGGAAGGTAAATGGGAGTCCTGCACCTCTCCCCACTGCTCTGATCACCCTCTCTGTAGGTGTCCCAGGGAAGAGGAATGAGATGTACTATGAATGCTGCAAAGAACCATATCCAGATGTGACGTACACTATCACCATGCGTCGACGCACCCTCTACTATGGCTTGAACTTACTCATTCCCTGTGTTCTCATATCTGGCTTAGCACTGCTTGTATTCCTTTTACCGGCTGATTCAGGGGAGAAGATTTCTTTAGGTAAGTGCTAAAATATTAATTTTGTTTCATAAGCATCCTATAAAGTAGAAAATAAATACCTCATGGTGCTGCTATGGTGCTTGATGAATAAAGCTGTCACTAGAAGAGCAATAGAAGTACTTTTTTGATTGCAGGAACAAGGATAACAGCTTTCTGTATGGCATTCACACATCCTGTGCTAAACACTTATAAAATCTTTTGGACTGGGAGGAAGCTGAACTTGTTGCTGACACAGGCAGCAGTAATAGTATTCACTGTCATGCCTGTTGTTATGTTCTTCAGTATGTCTCAATGCATTTCACAGCTCATTGACTCTCTTTTTCAGACAGAACATACTAGGAAGCAAAGAGTGAAGGGGTGTGAACAGCAGCAGCTGGGCACTGGATTTTAACCTTCAAAGTTCAGCTCCCAAAACACCTAGCCATGAGTTCCCTATGAACACAAAGGAGTGACAGCCATAGAAGGGCTAAAATGAGATTTACTGTTGTGTGTGTTGATAAAAATGGGAAGGGTTATTCCAAGAGAAGTTAGGGAAGAGATGTAAATACACCAGACTGGCCCAAATGAGACCTTAAGAGTTAATTGTGCATGATTCTTTCTGAGGACAGAGACTTTTAAATCATATGAAGTGTCCTCAGTGGGGTTGTTTCTGGTAAAAAAAAAATACAAGTATCTGAGCAGCCTGTCTTACAAGAAGTAAAACACAGGCCATCGGGGGTATAATTGCTATCTTTGAAATATAGGATGAAGATAAGGAAGAGTTATTTGAGCTGAAGTACAATGTTGACAGAAAAATAGGAGCTAATGTTCATGCACTGACCTTTTGATTTCTCAGTATCAGGGTGGTTAGGTTTATCAACAGCCTTTCCAGATAGAACAAAGAGCTTTTAAAACAGACTCCATGTCTTTGAGGCATGTTATATAATATGCAGTAGCAAAACCTAGACTCCTGTCTGTGCAATTCTCTCCTAGCCCTTAACAGCCATTTGGGCTTTGTGCAATGTTTTGGAAAAGCACTGTAGTTCCCCAGTTTTGCAAGCTTCATTTCACTCAGCAGAAAAGATTGCTCCGTAACTTTGAGAGAAGCAAGGGTTTATGTTTATTAGACAAAAGTGAAAAGAGAGCAGATAGAGTTGCACCTAGAAATGCTCTCACTTTGTGGAATTTCTAATCTGCATTGACAGACATGAAGTCATGGGTTTGGCTTAGCTGTATATCAGCACAAAGCTATATTTAACAGCAAAGACATCAGAGGAGCAGCTGCAGAGTTCGTTTTCCTCATTCTTCCCAAACATGTTCACTCCCTCCAGGTATCACTGTCCTTCTTTCCCTGACTGTATTCATGCTGCTTGTGGCTGAGATCATGCCTGCAACTTCTGACTCCGTCCCACTAATAGGTAAGTTGATTTTCTCTGCTTTGTGCACCATGTATGATGCCCTTCAAGGGCTGTTCAAAGCCAGTTTGAGGATGGGCTCTTTTTGTTACTCTAGTTTTGCATTCAGCAATGTCAGGAGTAAATGTCAGCCTGGACTTCACCATGTGCATGTCTGAAAAGGACCTACATGAAGTTACAAAAAGGCACTGGAAATATTAGATAAACAGGTAACTGCAAGGATTGAAAGGACACAGAATCAGCACTGCAGAAAATTCATCTTCTTCTGCATCATCCCACCTCCCTGCTGTTACACAACTCCTTCCTGCCTTCCCCCTTCTCCTCCTCTTCTCTGTCTGAAGAGCAATTCAGGATACAACAGTAAAAATTCAAATATATCACTGGAGCATTTTTAATATGTACTGAAAACTATGGGACAGATCATCATCTTGGGATTGTGGGACAGACAGACATTGTTACATCCTCTGTTTTTATAGGACCACCCCTTTACTTTGGTCCATTGGGGCCTTATTTCAGGGTAGAGAAAATAAACTTGTCCTATTTTACAAAATAAAAAAGAATGAACACTACCTGAAAGACCTGTGAATACAAATCATGACTAAACTACACATTCTAGACAGTAGAAATGAACAAAATAGTCAACAATACATCTAGGTGCTGGTGGAAGATGCACCTCACAACTGTATAATGAAAGCCTCAAAAAAGTTCTTTAGTGACTAGGACAAAAAAAAGCATTTACTCATCCAGATTCATTATCTCTCTTCAAGGATTTAAAACTAGGCCTGACTCTGGGGAAGGAGGATAAGCAAGCAACAGTAAGGACAATAGCACCCATAGGCAAGACTTCCTGAAAGCCTCCAAAAAACTTATATATCTTAGTGAAAGTCAGCAGGACTCCTGACTTTCAGTCATACAGGAACTTCCAAAAAACTAACAAAGCCCCTCTCTGAACATATACCTAGGACACAATGGAGACAGAAACAATTCTAAGAGAAACTTCTGTGTAGGCAGGAGACACAAGCCAGCCTGAGCCAGCACTGAGCCAGCAGTGTGCCCTGGTTACCAAGAAGGCCAACGGCATCCTGGCCTGTACCAGAAACAGTGTGGCCAGCAGGACCAGGACAGGGATTCTTCCCTTGTATTTGGCACTGGTGAGGCCACACCTTGAGTGCTGTGTCCAGTTCTGGGCCCCTCAGTTTAGGAAGGATGCTGAGATGCTTGAACATGTCCAGAGGAGGTCAGCAAGGCTGGTGAAGGGCTTGGCACGCAAGTCCTGTGAAGAGTGGCTGAGGGTGCTGGGGTTGTTTAGCCTGGAGAAAAAGAGGCTCAGACATGACCTTCTCACCCTCTACAACTTCCTGAAAGGTGGTTGTAGTCAGGTGGGTTTGGTCTCTTTCTCCAGGCAGCAACTGACAGAACAAGAGGACCCAGTCTCAAGCTGTGCCAAGGGAAATATAGGTTGGATATCAGGAAAAAGTTTTTCATGGAAAGAGTGGTGAAGTACTGGAATTGTCTGCCCCGAGGAGATGGTGGAGTCACCATCCCTGGATGTGTTTAAAAAAAGATTGGATGTGGCACTCGGAGACATGGTTTAGTTGAGGTGTTAGGGCATGGGTTGGACTTGATGACCTTAGAGGTCTCTTCCAACCTGGTGATTCTGTGATTCTGTGTGATTGAACCACTGCTGACATAACTTTGCTTTGTATAATACATAACAAACCCCATTTAGAATTAGTGAAGGGGTACACTTGCCTATGGCCAGTCCACTAGCTTTAACAGGAACAGTTTATACTAATACAATCTCCTATCACAGAAGGTAGGATTTGTACCAAGAAAAACTATGAATAGTTATGTATTTTTACAGACTTTGATGCTATAATAACAGACAATTTCTGCTTATCAGAGAATTGCTCCCTCTTGCAGTATTCTTAGTTTAAAGCCCTGCCCCTAACTCCTTGCTCCACTCTAAATTGACAGGGAGACTGCTAATCCATTTGGCTTCTGCACGCAAACAGCCCTTGTTCAGCAAGTGCTCAAAGCTGGGCTGTGCACTTTTACATGATCTCGAGTTCTGAAAACCTTATCCTTACTCCCAACAAAGTAACATAGCGTCTTGTCTTCACAGTCGTCTTATGAGTGATCCCAAATGGTGTATTTTAGCTGCTGAACTGAATATGGCAGGTCACGATCACAGTTTTTCAGTGTGATCTCTGGTCCAGTTAAAATCCTCAGAATTAATATGAGGAAAAGGAGTACATTTGAAAAGCTCATTCAATTTTTGAAGAATCAGCATGGTTAGCAACAGGTTTCAGGAATAAACAAATCTTCTAAAGCATGTCGTTTGTGAAGGATGAAGATAATTTGATCTTGAAGTAGAAAGATCCCTTGCTGATCTGCTGAAGAGTCACTGTTACTGGTCTTCATGCATGTGGGCACAGAGATACTTTGAAAACATGACTCCACTTGCTTTAAAAATCTGCATTAAATTCTTAGGGCCTGAGTTTTCAAAAACAAACATGCATCCACACCTCTCGGGAGCTGGATGAACCCTCACAGCCTTTGCTGTTTCAAAACCACTAATGCCTAACATGTTATACTTACTTTCTCCTCCTTCTGACCTCAGCTTTAACTGCTCAACTCTAGTAATACGGGAAAATCTCGCAGCTGCTGTTGGAGTGACTTTATTGAGGTAGCAAAAGAGAACTGGTCTAATATGACACCAAGAAAAGTAACAGCTTTTGTGATCTGGAACATGTTTACAGAGTAATGTGGAAATCATACCTTAGTTCCTCTTAGTTAAGGGGAACCTCAAATTATATTAATAACAAACAAAGCACCTCTCAGATTAAATAATCAGAAGGATGAAAGTAGGACAGGATAGTTGCTTTTTTGTACCTTTGCAAAGTGGGTCACCCCTTCCTTGGTATGTCCTCTGCCTTCTATGACTGTTTGTAAAGCTGCCCAAAGCAGAGACTCTCTTACTCCACACATCCAACTTCCCCAGATGAGAGATTCCCATTTCTTGGTAGCCTACCAACTATCATCTTAAGATGTGTTAAAAGCAAGTCCACTTCTTTTTCTGTAAAGAGCAAGTGACAAGACTTAGCCTAGGAATCAGTAGCAGGCTACTCAGCACCTTTGAGCACCAGGACCCTGCTGTTCCTGCTGCAGGGTTGCAGGTAGAGCTTTACTTTCCATGGTGAGCCATCCACTTTCTGTGCCAAGAAATGTTCCAGCTGGACAGGCTGGCCCCCTGCTCTCACTCAGCTTTCTCGGGGTTTGCATTCACATCAGTAGCTAGCTGCTCCTTGCCCAGCAGCATGTCTGCTCCCACCCTTCCTTGGCACACTCTCCCTTTTTGGGGAAACTATGTATTTTCAAAGCCCAGTTTTCAACAGCAGACATCTATGCAAAGAAAGGCACCATAATATTTCAAACGTTGAATCCTGCCCTTCCACAGAGATGCCAATGAAAAGAGAAGGCTGAACCAGGGAAAGATGCCTCTCTTTCTGTTTAAAACATTAATCACCCATAGCACAGCAATAAGCTCAACCATTTAAATGAAAAGCGTTAAAGTCCCATGACATCTACAAACACAACAGTTTGGCCAGAATCCAGCATAAGTGAACTCTATGAACAAGGATTCTTTCCCTACAGGGTACTGTAAGTCCCTCCTGGCACTTAAAACCTCTAGAGTGTAGCTCCTAAAAGACTTTCAGACCATGGCTATACAGCAGCAACTGTGTCCTAAACTTACCCCTCCTACTGTAGCTTAATCATGCCTTGCAGGAAGTGTATCTTGCTGCAGTTGTGATTTTACTTACTTAGAATTTTTCTCTTTAAAGTTACTTTTACCAGGAGTCCATGTAAGTGGGAAACTGGAGTTCATTACTTGGGGAAAGTATGTACAGAAATGCAGAGAACTCCAGATGTGCTACACAACTAAATTACTGGTCTGACTGTGCTAATCACTGGGTAAAATCATAAAACCTGTGTGATACAGCTCAGGTATATGACAATTGTTTTTTCTCTTTCTAAAAACCTGTGTAATTATGCAGATTTTTTTGCACTATAAATGCCAGTAATTTCATGTGGATTTCATGCACCTTCCAGTCCTTATTATTGTACTCATCCAGTGCATTAGATGGGAAGACATAACCATGTCCCACTGTGTTGATCTCCTGGTTCAGCAACTAAATCAAAATTAAACAAATACGGTTATTAACAAGTACTGTTATTTTAATTAGAGCTTTTGTACAAGCTCAGGCTCTGCCTTTTGAAATGAAAGACCTAGGTAATTCATCTGAGAACTACATTTGAGGTGTTTAGCTCTACACTGTAGGGACTATTTCTCTTTTATAAAGACATGGTGATCCACTTTAGGTGAATGGTTGAACTCAATTATATTAGAGGTATTTTCAAACCTAAACGATTCAATTATTCGAAGTAAATAATAGTGGACCATCAGATCTGGTTTTGGTAATGGTTATATGGCCATCTCTGAGGAAAGGATGAGTTCCTTGCTTAGGCAATAGACATACGCCTGGATTCCTTTAAAGTCTTCATATCCCTGATCTGTTTCACTAAACTGTGTTTTCTATCCAAAAGCAACCTTGTAATTAAGACTAGGAAATCATGCATTATGAAGACACTAAGGAACAAATTCTCTGAAGTCAATACAGATTCCTAACTATAACTCTTCCCTTTCTTCACTATCCTTTGGCTGCAGCATCCTTAAGATTACACAGTTGGTGGTCATGTGGTCCCGCATCCAGTGGTACCAAATAAAGCAGTGACCAGAATCAAATTTATTCCCACTGCTGTAGGAAAATCTTCCATAATGCCTCAGGATAAGCTGATAGGCTCATAGACTTAAAAAAAAAAATCTCCTAATGTAATCTTTAGTTCCTACCAAGATCAGCCAGTTTTTCAGAAAGACAGATCAATCCACAGCCCATGTTGAAGTCGGACATGGCCAAAAGCCATTGCTCTGGAAAATTTAGGTCAAGACAGTGAGGAGCCTAACCAGCACATCGTCCTGACTATTATTCCCCCTGCCTGCAATATCACCTCCAGAGGGGCAAAATCTTTGGGGCCACATGGCACTGAAAAGTCTGTAGCTTGTCTGCACTTCCCCCCTCCTGCTGTGATCCTGTCTGCTTCCAGCACCGGATGTTTTGTTTTTAAGGAAACACCAGTCCCCAGCGCTAATAAGGCACAGGTTCACCTCTTGTTCCATTCTGCAGTGAGACACAGGCTATAAGGAACCTACTTCACCCACCCACATCCATCTTGCATTCACCTCTGGTTTACCGTGCTGCATTCTGACCAATGTGAGGACGGGGTGGCACTGTGCAGAGACAGACCCTAAAATGCCTGCTTTGAAAACTTCTCACAGCTTTTTGCCCTCGTATTGATCTGAAGCTCTGCAGGGCTTGAGTTCAGGCCCCAGGGAGCACAGAAGGTACAGTCACACAGAAAAACAGCCTGCAGCACCCAGGGCTGGATTCTTTCAGCTTTAGGCCAAAGCTGCAATAAGCTCTGACTGAACAGCTCTCTGTCCATCCTAGCCCGTGCTCTGAGGAGGTATCATTTTCAAAGTACTTTGTCAAAGCAGATAAGGCATGCTTCTGCCCAAAAGCCAAATCTGGAAATGAGATGTTCAGATGTCTCAGGCCATCAGATGATTTGTTTCTTCTGTAAACACTTTTTACACCTTGCAATTCAAGGCTTCCCCTTGCACAGGAAAAGTGGTTAATAATTTCTGATGGTTTATGTGCCAAAATAATTCCAAAGTGCTGCAAATCCTTATCTTCTACCAGCTCCCTCCAAAATAACACACTGATTTTGGATCAAGATCTGTATTTTGCTTTAAATGGAGTTTATAGCAGAAAGTGTGGAACACCAGGAAACTGATATGTGGACAGTGTTTGAAAGGGGATCATGAGACTCATAAATATGAGGAACTGTCACTTCCTATGATCAGCATCTATGTGATGCTTGACATTTTGGCTAGATGTATCAAATAAAGTACAATAAAAATAAAGTTACCACCATCTCCAGTTAGCAGAACTGCATTTCTTTCTGTCTTACTTTGCTGAGCTCCTCTGCTTGCTTTCTTAAAATTCACAACACTTATTTGCTGCCTAGGGCTCCATTATGATGGTTTTTCCAGCTGTGTCCCCTCCTTGCTGTTCCTTACCATGCCTACGCTATTTCAGTAAGCATGAACACTTTACACTGTAAATAAGTACTATTGCAGCAGATGCTTGGGGTGATTTCTTGCATTTAGTCACACAGCAAATGAGACTGCAAATTCCTAGGACAGGGAAGCAATGTAGTGCTTTGTCACCTTGAGGAGTTACAGATTGTTTTAAGTTATGAATATGAGGCATTAGTTGTTCTGACTAGAGAGAGAAAATTAATCACTTATGGTTTTTGTCATCTTCCTGCATGTTCTCAGCTTCCTTTACTCTGCCCCTTTTTGAGTTTTTGGAGTTCTTTCCCCCCTATCCCTCATGGTCCTGCCTTTACCTTGTCAGAATCAGGATCCTGCCCAATCTCTTTCATGAAACAGAAATTCTCATTCACGGCAGCTCTTACAGTTTCAGACCCCACGATCAGTGATGCTTTCCTCAAAGCCAAGAGTCTTGAATGTTTTTTCTTTACAGAGAAAACCCAAACTAACAAACTAAACAAGAGAACAGTTTTCCTTTTCAAATTCCCACTTCTATTCTTCAAAAGTATATGGAAGACAAAGAGTTTCAAAACACAAGTACCATAATCATATGTCCTCTTCTATATTTCTTTGCTCTCTCTGCACAACAGTAACTCACAGACTTTCTCCTATATGTTTTGATTTTCTTGGTCTCTGAGTAACTCTGCTATTGCCCTTTGTATACTGCCCCAGCATCTGCCCAGCACCAGGCCTGGTCCCTACCATAGAAAAGAAGGGTGTTTGGAAGCCCTTCTGCTGGTGTCTGAGGTTTTCAGCAATCTCCACAGGCTTCAGTTCATTAACCTGGACCATTTCCAGAAGGAAGAGCAGTGAATATCTCATTCTGAGCTCACAAGAAACACAAAGCATTCAGCCCCGAATGACTGAAATTACCAGACTTAAAGTGGCTCTAACCCAGTTATTCATTTCACATGCAAAACTTGTTGTTTTCTGAAAAGGTAGAATAGAAACAGTGGGAGGCATCCAACATCCAGCTTGATCAGTGTGACTACCCAAGCACAGCACTTTCCTCCTTCCCCTAGTATTTCACAGGAACAACAAGACTGTAACTGGTCACAATGCAGATGCTCTTTCTCTCTTGTGATTGCCTATGGTAACAAATCTGAATCATGATATGATATGATATGATATGATATGATATGATATGATATGATAGGATAGGATATCACCGTTCAGTGACAAAACCAAGGCAAAACATCCATCCTAGGGATTTTATTTACCCTGTTCCTAATCAGTCCTTGAAGTTAATCCAGTTCCACTTCAGCAGTATGTCTTCCAAAACCAAATCTCTAAAATAATCCTAAGGTGCTTCTCCAACATCAGATAATGACACAAAACATCCAAAAATGGTACTGAATGTTCTTCAAATTATGAATTGCAAATCATTACCATCCTTTTGATATAGGTGACGTCACAGTATGCCTGCAAGGACAAATAGCAGTTCTCACTGACTTTTTAGAAGATCTTCTGACTATCTGTGGTTTTATTAGATCCATATCTGTTATGACAACAGTACCTGATCATCTACTGATTGTGCTGGGATAGAGGATGACAAGTCCTAGATGTTAAAACTGCAGTTCAGATAGTATGTTACATAATGCCTTTGGCAAAAAAGGAAAGGAAATCAGTTGTACAAGAGCAAATATTTCATACTTCTTGAAGATCAGTCAAGCATCCAAAACAGCTTTTTTTGTTCACACCTCTGCTGAAGAAAGCATCATGCAGGTTTTAAAACCTATGAAGAGCATTTAGAAGTTACCAAAACAGATCTCAGTATCCCTGAGGAATGTTGCTGGGTTAGTCAGGGATATTGAAGGGCTCCAAACACAGATCTTCTGGTCCATTTTCCTGGCCTGTGGCAGCTACCCAGGTCAGAGTGCAAATGAGCTACTTCCCCTCCAGAATATGTCAGTCACTTCCAAGCTGTGCTTCACAGCAGCTGAATTAACAGCAGCCAGATCACTGGTCTTTCATATGCATNAATGCATAACCACACATCCTGATCTGAAATTGCTGTTTCTGACACTAGTCTGGTGGCTAGGCCAAGGCTGTTGCTTGGGAGACCAAAACTCATTACTTCTCTCCCCAGTGCCCCACCTCACAGAAGAGCATCCTATTTCTGTGCTCAGCAACATCAGTGGAGACCCAGAAACAGAGTTTGCTAATTCAGGGCAGTGTGGGGTTACGGTAGAGTGAGTGAAGCTTGCAGTCCTGTGGCTCCAAGGGAAGTGTTATCCATGAACACTGTAGCTTGATCCTTTCAGCTGCAAGGCTTCTCTGCTCACAGAGTTGCTGGAAAAGGCCGAGTCATGGTCAAAATCAGAGAGGATGCTAGAGGTGAACAGGGACAGCTGCCGTTGTAGCTGTCACCAAGTGATGGGTTTGATCTTGCTGGTGTGAGGGCAAAAGACTATCAGGAACAGAAATGAGCAGACTGGAAGATTAGGCCGTGCTTTTAGGGAGGTGCATGGAGGACAGCACAGGAGTTTTCCTCACCAGTTCTCTTGCTGCAGGAAGACTATGGCTTTCTGCTGCCAGGAAAGAGAGGATGTAAGATTAAACCCTGGAAGGAAAGATCAGAAAATGCTCAGTAAGAGCCTGGAATATTTTGCTTTGTGAGTGTACCCACTGAGTTCTGGGGCCTTTCCTTCCCTTACAGGGGAATGGTCACTGAGTCTAGACATGGAATCTTGGCCATCCCTACCTGGTTCTAGATTGTAGATCAGTCATGTTTTCAATCAAAGAGGCACATGGGCACGTGAACTAGCAATTCCTTTGTAACCAATGGCTATTAATTCTACCTTCTCCTGTCTTCCTGTCAAAGAAAAGGAGGCAATCACCTTCATCATATCTCCAGCTAGAGATGTGAAAGACCAGCAGCTGTGCCAGTCATTGCTATCTTTCTCCTCCACTTCCACTGTTGTCTCTTCAGGACTGGCAAAATCCAACCTTAGGGCACTCCTGGGCATTTCTAGGACTTTGCGACTTTCTCTCTGAATACATTCCCTGCACCTACCTGGGGGGCATAAATCTACCTGCCAGATTTCACAGATATCTTGTACACAGTTGACTGCCTCATATTAACACATAGGGCTCAAGTACCATGCACTATGTCCTCCATCCTTACTTTCCAGCTGAAGACTTCAGTGTACCTTGAACAGAGCATCCCACTCCACCCCCTCAAAATGCAGATGACACACCCCCAGGCTCTTCCTTGCCTACCACTGGGCAAAACTGTAACATATCTTTCTTTGTGGGTTCCTGGCTCCTCTCTGGTTCCCTGTCTGTTCCTGAGAGAACTGTTTTCCATTTACTAGCAGATCTACACAGTAGTTTCCTGACATCTGTTCCTGGGTTTACAGCATAAAAACACTTGGGAGTGTCAATTCCTCTGGTAATCATTGGCTAGGATCTTGAGTCAGATATTATCAGGTTGTTTCCAAGTTTAACCAGGTGACTAATTTTCCAAGGATATAAGAAAAACCTCAGCTAAAGCCATTTTAAATAGATCATTTCAGGCCTTTGAAGTCTGGTGGCATCAAAATGCAGAGAGTTTAAGGAAGTTATTTAGTGACCATTGTCAGTAATTAAACCAACACTGCTTTGATTTTATTACATGGGACATGTAACAGCTTCTCTGAAACCTGGTGTGCTCTGCTTCTG
Organism: Platysteira castanea; assembly: GCA_013397175.1. Classification (NCBI taxonomy): domain Eukaryota; kingdom Metazoa; phylum Chordata; class Aves; order Passeriformes; genus Platysteira; species Platysteira castanea. The sequence goes on along the minus strand of VYXC01003768.1, from coordinate 42,240 downwards.
CCTTCTTGTTGACTCTCCTCTCTATGAATAAGTGCAACAGAGACCTTTAAATTCATCTTACCCTTGGGACTACAATACATAATTCATTTTGTCATGGAAAGCCATACCTCTTAAAGCAATTGCAGTGTGGTTTTCCAGAAGGCCTTACAACCTCTTTATTATGAACAAGCTTTTGCTCCTGAAGCAGTGGGATTTGGTATTAAGAAACATAGACAGAGCAAAACCTTCTTTGGAGCTTTGATTGAATTTTTTACTTTTCCTTCAAGCTGTGAGGGAAGGGCTGGAAGCGGCTGCAGTCTGGGGCAGTGTGATGTGCTCTCCCACATTGCACCATTATGTCAGCCAGCAGTAATGCTCCCTGGTATTTTGCCACGGAAACCTTCAAATGTCATTACCCCTGTGGGTAATTCTGCTTGAAACTCTGGCATATCAGCCTCACTCTTGGCACGAGGAAGCTGTACTGCCACTTAGGAGATATGGCTTCAGTCCTCAGTTCTGGCTTTCAAGATCTTGATTTCTTTCCTGCACAGCAGATTTAAATCTAGCATTCAAGAAGACTGTAGTGTGCTTTCATAGGAACTAGAAGAAGTGGTCTTGAGGGCTAAGAAGAGTAATGAGAAATATGCCTAACCACCTGTGAGCAGGAGTGGGGCAAAAGTGGGGAACTGGTGACAGTTTTTGAAGGGATCCAAAGGCACCATGAGGACAGCATCTCCCTCCAGCATCTCTGCTGGTACCACGGGAGGCCTAGGACTGGGAATGCTGGTGTTCAGTGGGTGTTGTCAACTCAACTTCTCACTGTCCTGGCAGCAGGGACAAAGCTGTTCTTACCATGAGGCCCTACACTCCTCTTCAGGGACAAAAACCAGTTTTCACCTTTCATTTGCTCTAGCCCTTCCCTCAGAGGAGAGGAGGGAGCTGAGCAGATACACTCCTCAAATGCTCCAGTGCAGCAGCCCAGAGAAGAGGGTGTTCAGATGTGATGCAGTGCTTCTCAAGTGTAGATCTCGAGGCATGGCCAAGGAATATTATTTGCTCTTTGTATGTCCTCCCTCTTAACCAAGTCCTCCTTTTGCTTGCAGCTCAGTATTTCGCTAGCATCATGGTCATCGTTGGTCTGTCTGTGGTGGTAACAGTGCTGGTGCTGCAGTTTCACCATCATGACCCCCAAGCAGGAAAGATGCTCAAATGGGTAAGCAGCTTCAGTGGTAAACTTTCAGCAGGTTACTGCTGAAAGAAAAGAAAATTGTCGAAAAACTATAGTAAATTTGTTATAGGTGAGAGGCAAAAGTTGTTCTCCATTAATCTGAAGATTCAGTTACAAACAGCATAGTTGACACCTTTGCAATTGAAGGGAAAGAACAAGCATACTAAATTTGCTTTCCCACTAAAAACAGTTTCTTTTATTCTCCATTAAAAATAGTTCCTCTTATTTGGCCTTTCTTTTTAATCTTACGATGGAGTGGTTGAGTCATGACAAAGTAATGTCACTCACCATCCTCTTTGCAAGTGCTAATCCTGTGGGCAGTACCTTTGATTTCTTATCCAGCAGACACCAGTACTGACAGAATGTGCTAAACAAACTTTAGTCTCTGCTGGGCAGTTTGTCTGCTTCCATCTGATCTAATGCCAGTGCATTAGCATGTGGACCCTCTTTTCTCTACACCAGCACACTTTGTCAGCCCAGTGAGGTCTGGCACCAGTGCCAGCTGGCTTTCAAATGGAATGTATCCTTTAGATTTTCAAGTTAAAAGAAAATTATGCTTTTTCCCCCCTCTCCTTTTCCTAACAAATTTTAGAATAGGCAAGGTATGCTTGTGTTTACAAAATAAAAAAGAACAAAAGCAGAAGCAGATACAAATAGTCACAGTCAGCTGTCTACCACCCTGTTTTCACAGGAGTCTGGTTGTACAACATCCTCTGATATCTTCCATCACCACATTTGTCATGCTACACAATTATCCTGACATGCTGGATAATTGGATATCACATGGTTACCAGTGTCAGCCCAAGTTCAGAACTGCTTTCTAATTCCTCTCTTTATAAAATAAACTGCAGCTTCAATGCAATTTTTTTAAGTCCAATAACAATTAAGCCTACTTACAATTACTTCCCAAAGTGCTGTATGATTTAAAAACCTCTTATATTCAAGGCAGCAGAGAATGTGAATTCTGGATGAACCTGCATGTACGCAAAATCTGCGAGCACAAATCTGGGGAAACATGCTTCAGATGTCTACATGGACGGGGTCTGCAGCAGTGTAACAGACCCGATTTTATTGCTTTGTCTGCTTTTTGAGGAGCCCAGACACTATGGCTCATGTTAGACCTGCTCACAGGCCGTGCAAGTCAGCTCTTGCTCTATACCAATCTCTTGTTTTCTTGGCTAGAAACACAGTGTGCTCCAAATTCTCACTCAGGAGGAACCTTGTTCAGCGGCCTGACAGGTGAACTAGCATACATTACAAAACATGCCATCAGGAAGCAAAAACTGGGGAAAGCATTACTGGGAAGTGCAGATGATAGACTGTAAAAGTTGTAGACCAGACAAGCTGACAGGGCTGAGGGATCTCAAGAGGAAAAGAGTGAATGCCAAGTGTGTAGGGAAGAGGCTGACCCCACAAAAGTAGGCATTTTTACTAGACAAGATTTAATTGTTAGAAGGCTCAGTTGTTGGAATTCATGGCAGTCTCTATTTTTTTTTCTATTTTGCCTGTCCACCTGTGTCAGGTGTTTCTTACAGAGACATCTTGAATGACTTTATCGCAGTAAAAAAAAAAAAAAAGAAAAAGAAAAACAACCTGAAGAAGTAACTTAAGAAAGAAGAAAATATTTTGCATTAAATTTTTCTGCATTTCCAGTACCAGCAGCTGCCCTTACCATCTACTTTCTTCCCACAATGTCCTCTTCCTGTCAGAGCTAGGCATCAGCTTATTGCAAAGTCTAACCCTGATTAATTGGATATTGTTCCAGGATTGTTCTCACCTCATGCTTAAATGGATTTGTCTGCTGGAGTCAGTTGCAGGGGGAGGCATTGGAAAATTGGACATGTGTGGGAGCTTCTGCAGACCCAGAAGATTTGACTGGATGCATTTCCTAAACACCCGCTTTCTAAACCATTTACAGCTGAGCAGTTTATTTTCCTTGCTTGTCTCTCAAGGGGTCTGTGCTTGCACTTTGCAACAGAAGGAGGAGGAGAGTGCCTGTTAGTGTTTATCCTCTCTATAGGTGTTCACTTCCCTCATGCCACTGCTTAGAATTGTGGCTTGCTTTCTATTAATCTTTGATGACTTACAAACCAGCTTTTTCCAAGAGAGGAATTTAAATCCAAGGTGTTCAGCCAGGGCATTTGTTGGGTACTCAACTGAGAAGTGAGAGGTTCTGGCTGATTGACCCTTTAAGTAACGTCTGCTGGGCCAGCATGGAAAAGAACACTAAAGAAAGCCCAGCTAAGGAGCTGTTGGGGCGTGGATAACATCAGGCATGGACTACAGCTCAACTTACCTTTCTCTACTGACAGCCAAGACTTTGGCATAGGAAAGAGATGTGAAGAGACCAAGCACTGAGGGAAGAAGGGGTTTTGTGGGAAAAGGCTAGAAAACTCTGTCTCTTTGCTGTGCCTAAATCAGGTTTGTTATGTTTCAGGCTTCTCTTTTGATATGCTTCAAACCTGGACATGCACAGTTTTGCTTAGGTGCAGATACCCTTTATCAAGAGAGCTTTAATTGGAGACTCTCTGCTCTGGCCTAGGCCAGTCAGGTGGCTGTGGTGGGAGCTAGCAGTACAGCTGCGTTATAGTTAGGAGAGGCTCACAGAAGGTTGTTGACCTCTGAAGACAGTTCTACCTGTGTACTTCCTTCATAGAAACCCATATATGACAATGCAGGTGAGAGTATAGATTCATATTATCATACTCAGCTGTTTTCCAAAAACCTGTGTCCTGCAGCTGTCTCTTGAATTAATTGGTATGACAAGAACAGATTGATGCCTGAATGTCTGTGTCTTCAAGGAAAGCGGTCATTTGAAATTCAAGCTAATTAAAAGCTGTGTTACTGTCTTCTGGGTATTTATTTTTCTACGGGAAATGGGCTTGACTGTAGTTATAAATGCAATTTCCCTAAGGAGTAAAATCTCTGTCTTGAAAGAAAAAGCAGCATTCCTATTTAAGAGTGCTTTTTCACCTCACATCTCCTTTCAGAGTTATAACAGACATACTAACATTTTCTAATAAGGAATTTTGTCTGACTTAGTGTTTTGGAATTTCACAGTCCTGGAGAACTAATTTCTCTTCCCCCTTTACAGCCAACACTGCTGATACATTGCTAGCAATTAAGACCTTTATTTTCTTCCATATTGTCCCATTTTGTGTCCATAAGCAGTCTGAACACATTGTAATTAAGTAAGTTCAATTAAAAGTAGAATCATTTTTTTAGGCTGAAACACTATAGGTTACTATTTGTTTGCGGTGACTGTGGAGGAAATAATTAAATATTTAAAGCAAAATAATAGGAATAATGGGAAAACAGTCTTTCAGGACTGTCATAATTTAAACCTAGCTGGCACTTAAGTACCAGACAGCCACTTGCTCACACCCCACCTCCCTTCTCTTGTGAGGACGAGAATCAGAAAAAAACTCCAACACTTTGTGGGTTGAGAGAACAGCCTAATAATTGAAACAGCATACAATATAATAATATGAATAATATTAATTATAGTAATGAATAATAATAATAAATATAATAATAACAGCAAGGAAGAGAGAGTAATAAAATGCAAGAGAAACAAGTGATGCACAGTACAATTGCTCACCACCTGCTGACTGATGCACAGCCTGGTCTTGACCAGCAATTGACAGCCTCCAACCAACTCCCCACAGTTTATATCCTTTTGGAATATCCCTTTGGCTAGTTCAGGTCAGCTGTCCTGGCCGTGCTTCCTCATGGCACTGTGGTGCACCTGCTCTCTGGCAGAGCACAGGAAACTGAAAAGTCCTTGATTCAGGGGTAAGCCCTACTTTCCAAAAACTAAAACATCAGTGTTTTATCAACATTATTATTATGTTGAATCTAAAACACCACACCGTACCAGCTACTAGGAAAAAAATTAACTCTACTCCAGCCAAAACCATGACCGTGATGAAGAACAAAACATTCATTAGTGGGAGAGAAGCAAAATGGCTCACAGAAAATGGCACAAGGCTGTGACCTAGAAAAGCTCACACTGCAAAATTAAAAAAATTGTCTAACTGCCTTTCACTGCTCATTGGCTTTGGCTATTATTATTATTATTATTCATATCTGTGGTTATTAATGCTTCCTCCTTTCTGAAATTATGTTCACCATGACAGCAGGAACTCAAAGTGCTAGCTGTAATTTCCCCATTCCTGTATCTGTACTGTGCAAACACAGGAGTCAACTTTTCCTGCATCTAAAACACCTTTGGAGGCAAAGTGTAGTCCCAAGTCAAACATGACCAAAGTAACAGGAGAAGGATTACACAGGGAGTCCTTCTGAGTCAAGGGTCAGAAGGGAAACCAGAGGCCACATCTGTTCTCTCCTTGATGTCAGATTATTGCAGCCAGGATGATAGAGTCATCAAAGAAGCCTGCCTGCATGGAAGGTCCCTCTCAAGCGCATTGCAAATGTCCATTTTGTATGCATAACACATGGAGGATCTTGTAATTACAGAATTTTGCTGATTTAGTTTGCTGCCCTTCACACAAGATGTTACTGAATCCACAGCCTTTTTCCTGCCTTTTGCGGTTAGCAGTGTTACCAATAGGAATTATAGCAGGCCCAGATTTCAGACAAAACATCTGAAGATCAGTTCACTGAAAAAAAATTCTGGTTGCACTCTCCGGAGTTAGCTCAGTTAATGACCTTGACAAGAAACATATGAGGCACAATCTGCCATGTGCATGTTAGAGCACTCTTGTGATGCACCAGCGCACAGGGAAATGACAGCAGCTGATAGTGGCACTCAGATTTTGAACTACTAAATGTAATTTATTTACTCTCTTGAAAAAAAGCCTGCTGTATTATGAGGTTGAACTCCTCAAAGGAGTATAAAAGCCACCAACACCTAACCAAGGTCTTTTATTTAGATGTAAACAATAGAAATGGTGTTGGGAAATGTTCTAGAATCTGTCATACAGGGATTTTTTTCAGAAAAATCAAAACAGTGGCCCCCAAAAATATTAAACTATATTGCTTTCCTTACAATCTGAGAAGTGTTTGAAAAGCATACAGCCATTTTTCTGCTGCCTGCTCAATTGCAGAGATCTGGGATTGTTTGATAAAGATAGGTCTGCAAAAACCATTTTGTAAAGTAAGATTTTACATCTCTTTTGCTTGATAAGCTGAGTGGGTGTTGAGCACCCCTGTGTTCAAGACAGATTCAAAAAAATGCCATCCTTGGTAAAAAGCTAGACCCTCAAAAAAACATTTTTGAAAGCAGGTATCTGGAGAAATCCATCAGTATTTGTAAGAGACTGTGCAGCCTAACTAATAGTCACAAAATGTTTCAAAAACTTTTAAAATGCCAAAGAGTCTCCTGTATTCCTGCCGTGGTAACTCTCTTTCAGGTCCGTGTCATCCTGCTGAATTGGTGTGCTTGGTTCCTACGGATGAAAAAACCTGGGGAAAATATAAAGCCGCTCTCCTGCAAATACAGCTATTCCAGTCACCACCTGAGCGTAAACAGCATGGAGGTGAACGTCCTTCCCGGGCACCAGTCCAGCAATGGCAACACCATCTACAGCTACCACGCCATGGACAGCCCCTGCTGCCCCCAGAACGACCTGGGCAGCAAAGGTGGAAAGATGACTTGTCCCTTAGCAGAAGATATTGAGCTTGTGCAAAAGAAAGCTTTAATGGATACTCTTCCAGTGATGGTGAAGATCCTGGAGGAAGTCCAGTTCATAGCAATGCGGTTCAGGAAACAAGATGAGGGTGAAGAGATCTGCAGTGAGTGGAAGTTTGCAGCTGCTGTCATAGACAGATTATGTCTGGTTGCATTTACCCTTTTTGCCATCATTTGCACATTTACAATACTCATGTCTGCTCCAAATTTTATAGAAGCTGTTTCAAAGGATTTTGCATAAGGTTTTCAAAGATGAGCATGATAATCAAAAAGTGAATATTGCCAGTAATTTTAATAGATAATTTAACTCAAATAGAGAAGTGTACTTATATGTGCTAACATACACAGAAGGGGATTAAAGTAATTTCAGGACATAATTACTCCTGATGTTAGTGATTGTAGTTACTGAATAGTAAATATATTGAACTCTGTTACTTATTTCATAGACTAGTGCCACATGTAATTTTGTCATGATCTGTGATAAGTGATAGACAAGAATTCAAAACATTACAATACTACAATGTATTTATTACAAGTTAACACTAGTATCAATGTGTTTCTGTGAATTTGTGAACCTTTGGATATTGTTAGTTTAAATGATCATTGATGACTATAAGTTTTGCATAATTTTGTTGTTTTCAGTACGTTTGTGTTTTATAATTATTGTTTGGTGTGGCTGTGACATGCACTTCTCAGATGTCTCCACAGTCTCATGATGCTGTATATTGCACTTATGAAAATAAACTGCCGTCATATTAGCTCAAACTATCACAATGACTGGAATGTTTTCTTGGTAAATTTGTCAAGAATGTATCTTTCTCAGAAAAAAACTTTTTTTTTTCTTTTAATTAGGAAATATTGGTTGTGACTTTGAAAACAAAATTCTTTCTCCTTGCTGACAATTATATATATCGTTAACAATGCCTTCTTAGCTGTCTCACTTCTTAACTGTTTCTGTCACCTTGAAACTCTACTTAATTTAAAATATCTCTACTCTCTCGGAACACAGTTGCCAACCTAATACCGACTAACTCTGTGCAATTAGGGCAGAATCTTGTGTTTCCATAATACGTAGGAAATGGTCCACAGATTTAATTTGGTTCAGATTTCCTACCTAGTCTATACCACCAAAGTAGTATTTTTTGAAAATTCTATTAGTAGGGTCTCCTTTCCATGTGGTCAGCAGGCTTTGTTAAAGGGAGTGTATAAAAAACTAATTTTATTTTGCTAAACTTTAATGTATCAATGTTTATTACCAGTTTGCTGTCCCTAATTATTCTCTAATATAATGTCTATGTATTAGTAAAACATAATTAAATTATGCCACTTCTCAGAATATAAGGGGAAAAAAATGTACTGTTCTCAATAGCAGCTTTTTTCCACCCAGTACTGTGGGCGGGAGTGACACCTCTGTTGTGTGATTTTATTTTCCTTACTGATGACAGCAGAGCTACGAAGGAACATGATGGTCTGATGTAGACACCTTTCGTCTTTGGGTTAACACAGCACTTCTCTGAATGTTCACTAGAAGAAAATAACAATCTGTTTTCTTTTCTGGCTGACTTTCAACTTCCTGTTCTTCCAGGGTTAGTAAAAAATTAACACTTCCCCTATCTCATGATGGGATCCTTCCCACCACCACTGTTGGAGAGAAAGAAGATGATCATGATTTTACTCAGCGGAAAATACTTCCGTCTAAAAGGTGATGGTGAAGCTGGTAGTTCTACAGACCGAAGTAATATGCTACTATTTCTTTAAGGAAAAGGTCCCTCAGCTTTTCCACTTAATTTGTCCTTATTAGGGCAAATTAATTGACTTTAAACAGAGACTTCACTGTTTTGAATGTTAAACCTCTGTAGCTATAAGATTAGATCGTCACAGCCATGGATTTATCGTACTTCTTGGAGTTATGTTCAAAAAAGCACCCAAGAAGGTTGACCTAGGAAGGTCCTGACTAAAGTGACCTGTTTTGTATTTCACATGGCTTTTGTGGTTACTTCAGCTCTGGCTGCAGCTCCAAGTGGTAACAATGGCTGATAGTATAATCCCCTACTGAAAATTCTATCTGTATTTCAGAGAGATCTTCTTTTTCTTCATAGGAACACTAGTGCTCTGAGTAACTCTTTACAAACCTGCAGGAGAAAACTCCCATTAAATCTGGTTCTTTCTCCTGCCCATTTTGCTGCTTCTGCTTACAAAATTGTCCTTTCTGAAGTACAGAATGTAATTCAAGAGTGGTTTTCCTAATTGAAACACCTCAATGAACAGCAGAATTAGTTTGGCAGTCTGGGTTTGTTATACCAGGCTCTTCTCTTGGACAGCAGCTGAAATACTCATTTCATTTTTCTGTTAGTTAGAAGTCTAAATATCCAATTATTTCTTCAACTTGTGATGAAGGCTGCTAAATGAACTTTGGGGCACTTGTTCACAAACCACTAATATTTTTGCTTGAAAAGCATTTTTTAAGGTAATTTCCAGTGACAGGATAAAAAAGGGCAAAAGATGATGTTAAAGCACAGTCACAATAACTTATCCTCCTAATGCAAAGCATACTCCCTTACATGAAATGAGTTGTTGTATAAGAGTATTTTTAACTGGCTGCATACACCTTAGGATCAGAAGGAGGATGGAAACTATCTGAAAACAACAGTAAAAAATTAGTTTAAATAACTTTTTTAATATATAGAAGTCAGTGGAAATAAAAGAATTCCATTTATAGGCTATGACTTTATACTGTTAGATTACCAAGGCTGGATTGTCTATTGCGGAAATGTCCTAAAACTCAAATTGTATCAGTGATATGCAGTTTACAGCTCTTTACACTGGACTGAAACTGCTTGCTGATTACTTTTTCAGATCACATATGAGGCAGATTCTTTTGCTATCCACTTATCACTTGGCCTTTTGAAACGTAATAACATTGTTACCACAAAATTTGTAGAACAAACTGGTGTAGAATAGCGCAGAAAAATGGTTAGTGTACACAGAGAACATTGCAGAATAAAGTGTGAACCAATTTAAGATCTTCATGAGAGTTAGAGTGCACCTGGAAAGATTGATACATACTGATTCATGTCCCTTCATGGCATCACCAGTTAGTGTCATGGTGTATTTCATTCCAAGAGAAGGAAAAAATCCCAGATTGATCGCAAAGGTTAAATGGCAACAAGAAACTAACCCGTAATTGTCCTTTCCAAAATCCAGGCACTTACAAAAATATTACACAAGGAGTAATGACCTTACCATCCCCTGGTAACAAAGGAACATGATCGTAAAGGTCCTTGTGCAGTTTATCTTGCTGAGGAGCCCCTTATTTCCCAGAAGGCATGGTAGGTTTTTGCTGTGAAGCTATTCAGCATAAGAATATGAGAATCTGCCCTGGTTTATTCATCAAACATAAAGAACTGTTCATATAACCAGGCGTAATTTTTACTTTGACTCATGAGTTACCTTAACATATCTTGATACACCCAAGGCAATGTGGTTTTTTTTTGTTCTTTTTAGAACACTTTTGTCTTGCAAGTTTTCTATTTTATCTGCCACCATGAGAAACAGAGCTGTGTAGCTTCCAACAGTGAATATCAAGTATTTCTATATTACAGTAAAGCTACATACTTCTTTCATTTGAAATTAACTTTTCAGTATTGACGACAATAAAGAGGTAGAGGATCATGATCTAAACCCATTACTGTAAATTACCAAGTGCCTAGGAAAAGAGGATGCTATGAATCAGAAGAAAGTTAATGAAGAACAGGACTAATCTGGGATTTTAGACAATAAGAATGTCAAATACTGAGAAACCCTCAAATACTGTGAAATCTCCACATAAATAAATAAAGGCAAAGCCTGCTGAAATGCCTTCCCTTTTGTGAGGCTCCTCTTGGCAGAATTTGGAAGGAAAATTTAGAACTCTGTAAAACACTTGGTGAGGTTACATCTAGGTTAAGAAATTGGGCTGAGCAGTGATCCTCTGGCTGAAAGGCTTCCCAGAATTATATACTTAGTTTAGAATTAGGTGCTAAACAAGAGTTTCTTGGTGTTTTGGTTTTCTTCTTGATGACAAACAGACTAAGGGAGAAAGGACATGAAAAACACAAAACTCCGAGTTTCAATGTAGGTAAGAAAGCATGTGCTCAGAAAGCTGTCTCCTTTTCTTTCTTGTTGAATAAGCTAGAGAGTATGAAGGGCTTTGCACTGTCAAGAGCAGAAGTGCATCTTGGGTTTGTGTTTGATACCATAGCTGTTAAAGCTACACCCCATCACAACTGCTTTCTGACACCATTTCAGATGGTCTTCAGATCTCCCAACTCCGACTCCTTCTCAAGTCTGCTGAATCATACAAATAATTCACACGTTTTTTCTCCTGTCCCACTATGGGAGCAAGAGTGGCTGTGTCTCAAGTGCTTTCAAAAGGTGCTTAATCTTAACATCCAATAACAGAGAATTCAGTGTGCCTAATATATCATTGGCATATTTATTACTCTTTGTTAATCTCCGGCATATAAATGAATCTAGTAGTCTCAATCACTTAAAAAAACACCTTTCATAGGGCAAAGCAAAATGTCAGGATTGTTAACTGATTAAGTATGAATTTAAAAAGCCTTTATGGTCATAATCATTATCATTATTAGCATTAAAGTCCTAATCATGGCACAGTTATTTTAATATTAGGAATATCTTGATCATGTCACAGACACAGTTTTGGAAAAGAAAATTTACTAGTTCTCCAACACATAGAGAATTTATTTTGTGAACAGAAGCCTCTGAGTTGTTACACATGCTGTCAGCACACTACCCTGTAGATTTTCATTTAATGGAAGAAACTGATGAAGACCTTACCAAGTAAAACATAGTTTTGACACAGACCAGATAAACTTGTCTGGCTAAATGAAAAAATGTGTTGAACAAGAAAAAAAAAAAAAGCAAATACAATTAGAATGCAGGAAAAAAAGAACTGAATGCTAGTAAAAAACCCATGCATTCATTCTAATGGCAAGCTCTAAAAAGAGGTATTATTAAAAAAAAAAGATAAAGTTAAACGTTTTTGGCTTTCAGAACACATGCTTAAGTCATACAGACATTATATATTTAGGGGTTTTAAATTCATTTATGAGAGAAAACAGGATCTAAATTCCAGACCAAGGACAGGAATATGGTACTGTGCTTTTAGGAGTATCTATTTCCTTATATAGAAAATTATTTTTGTTGAAATAATTTGCATGGTTATACAACATCCAGAAAGGGAAAGTATACATGACATGGTACTGTCAGTTCTAATCAAAACAAATTTAAAGATCGTATCTGTGACACTCTTGGCTTTCAGACACATGACATTGCATTCCAAAATTTTCAAGACGCATACATTATTAGCATTCAATGATAGAACATAAAAATGGAAAGGTATCCTTAGGAATCTCAATATCCTTTAACTGTCTGCATCCCTCAAGGTTAAAGCTGTACATGCAGCTATTTTTGTTAACAAATGGCACTGGGATTTTTTTTACTCAGAAATTTCATGCCAAAAAAAGGAATTAAAAGACCTTTTTCACTGAAAAAAGGCATAAAAAACAAAGGAAAAAAGCAAAATAAGTTTCCTTGTAATGTTTTGTGAAATTGCGGGAGAGCAAAAGTAGTCTTGATGGTGTTTCAGGTAGACGTTTCTAAAATGTATGAAGTGTAGCATTATAGTAGGGCAGATTGTGGTAGGACAAGGGGGAATGGTTTTAAACTACAAGAGAAGAGTTAAATTAAATGTTGGAAAGAAATTCTTTACTGTGAAGATGGTGAGACACAGGAACAGGTTTCCTAGAAAAGTTGTGGATGCCCTATCCCTCAAAGTGTTCAAGGCCGGGTTGGATGGGGCTCTGAGTAACCTGGTCTAGTGAAAGGTGTCCCTGGGCAGCGATGTTACAACTAGGTTATCTTTAAGGCCCCCTACATACTCCCAACTTCCTCACCAGCTAAGCAGTACAAAAAACAGAACAGGCTTTAACTCTGTGTAAGCCCTGCTCAACAATAACAAAAACATCTCTGTATTATCAGCCCTGTGTTCAGCACATATCCAAAATACAGCACCATACTTGACACTGTGAAGAAAATTAACCCTACCCCACCCAAAACCAGCACACGGTGTTGTCATTATCCCAAGGACTTGCAGTCAAAACCATGGCATGAACCAATAGAATATCCTCAGGATACAGACACTATAAAGAACATCAAAAAGTGAAAACAATCATTAAAATGTCACAGACAAGAAAAACCAACCAGAACCCCAAATTTCACTCAGCATAAAATATTGAAGTTCATGAAGGAAGAGATAAGGTCAAAGCCACAGACAACTCTAAAAATAAATGTAGCAATATTATTCTGAAATTTCATTTTCATTCAAAATAATTCTGATGAAAAATCTTTCACTTGTTTTTATGATCTATTGAGAAGGCATATCAGTAGTAGTTAAGAATTCACTTTTAATTAGGCAGCACTGCCAGTTTAATTGTACCATGAAAAATTACTCCTAATCATAATCCAAGATTTTTCATTTTATAATCACTAGGTGAGTGATGCATAATTAACCCTTACATCTCCATAGAGTCTGTCAGGCCACAAGGATTATCCAAAATTACAGGTGATGGCTCCCTTTTTTTCCTTTTATCTAGGGGAAAAGAAAAGGAGACATCCTGACACATGAACAACCAGCATCCATGTTTTGGAACTCTGTAGCAAAGAAATGTATGTCCATTTAGGGCATCATTTGGGGATTTTTGTTGTTGTTGTTGGGGGGTCTCTCTTTGGCTGATTCATTGCTTTTTATTGTTGTTTTGATTTTAGTTTTGGATTGTTGGTGGGTTGTTTTTTTTTTTTAACCTGTCAAAAATCCCTGTGGAAAAGAAAAACCAGGGAACAGAAAGACTTTTGGTGACCTTTTCTGACCACAACATTACATACTCTGAGTATTTTACTAAATGTTGCTTGCCAAATTTAACACTGCATACTTAAACTGTACTTAGAAGTTCATAGCTAAGTTCAGCCCATCTGAACCACATTTAAATTATCCATAGTGTCATTTATAAAACTGTTGGTTTGGCTTTTGCATGCATTAATTAACTGAATTGTTGAAAACTGTTGTTGTGTTAAAACTTATTGTTGACCCATGATTAGTTTCACTCCTGTTAACTATTTTACATTTGTTATCTATACTCTTTAAAAGTCATCTAAGCCTTTACAAAAGGTTGAAAAGTTAATGTTTTTAGTGATTGTATTAATATGAAATGTTCCCAGTTTAAAGAAATGAGTTGTGTGTTTTTAATCATATTTAAGGCTCTCTCCCTCCAGGACTCTCAGCAGCCGACAAAGTCAGCATACTAAAGGCAACTCAGTCCCCTTCTAACGGTCGGTAACCTGCAACCATAGGAACCATGCATTTTAATGAGGAAGTTTTCCCGCCGTCAGAGAGGATTACCTCACTGCTCCAACAACCCCTAGCAGCAAGCGAGCCATTGGCTAAAAGGACTTACATCATGGGTCATCTACCCAATCACATGAGACCAGAAAGGCTGGACTATGGGCGGGCTGTGGGCGTGCCTGGGAGGGACCAGAGGGTTTAAAAGTTCGTGCACAAGTTGGGAGCTCATCTTTTCGTCTCTCGGATTAGCTGGGAAGGGGACCTAAAGCTGTGGCTCTCGGTCACAACACCTCTCTTGAGGCCTAATTAATTCACTTTGGCTTTGGACTAGCTAAAGCCACCACTGCTTTGCTGGGCGTTTCTTCTGGGGCTCCTGGCCGGTTTGGCAGAGTTCCTTATCCTCGCACCCGGGCTTTTATGATTTTATTTTACAATTTTATTTTTATCCTGTTCTTAGTTACTTCTTTGTTAAATAAATTACCTTCTTATGGTAATTCCAAGAGTTGTTGGTTTTTTATAACAATAGTGTGGTGGTGACAGGTCCTTGCTAGTCCAGTATCCGGCTAAGAGGACCAACAGTTTCTATGAGCTGATTATACCTTCCTAAATGGAAATTAGTTTCTACAGTTTTGCAGCTAACAGCACTTAAGGAATTAACAGGCCACATGTTATGTGTTGAGAAGAACTGAGAATATAAAACATTTTTTGTGGTTAATGTGAACATCTCCATGTATGACCTGAGTATTTTAATAATGCATTTTCTCAGCATTCTGAATCCTAAGATACCTTGACTTCACAAGAAAGTCAGAGTTGAAGCACGAAGTTTTTTGCCAGTTCTGAAAGTTTCCAATTTTGTAATTCTGTGCAACCAAATGTCAAAATCCCATTGCAAAATCATGTGATTATTACACAACACAGGCATACAATAATGAGCAGAAGGAAGTGGGAGTATCAAAAGAGATTCGTTATTGGGTAGATAAGATTCTGAACAGGAGAAATTGAAGGTTTAGGTCTGTGTTGAATACATAATCTCAAGCACTAGCTCAACTCCACACACAGTATTTGACATGCCCTGTTTGTTAAAGTCCCTTGGGTGTTCTTTGAAGATGTGTCCACTGCACACTACCACTCTAGCAAATCTCTCCACTAAATTTCTGCTGCCACTGAATTTAAAATGAACATGCTCTGGGATTAAGTGACCCTGCATACTCCCTACAAACAGATCTAAGGTCAGCAGAAAAGAATGCCAGAGTTTCAGGTTCTCAGCAGGAGTTTTTTGAAAGGCAAGTAATGTTTGCGGTAATGAGGAGGACACCTAGAGACTTAGTTCTCTTTAATTATCTTAAGATGCCCTCAGCCTTAATTGGAATGCTGCTGCCAGAAACATTCTAGACCACACACCTGGGAAAATGGCATTAAGGACATGATATTCAAAGTGGAATTGGGAACAATAGCTACAGAGAAATCAGACAGATGAAGGGAATGACCCTATCTCAGAGACTGATGCAGTGCGATGACCTGGAAGGCTCAAGCTGTGAAGGTGCTGACTACCACATGTTCCACAAGGGCTGGGCTTCAGCACATTCTCCCCCCTGCCCAGAAGTCTTTGTCTTGAAGAATAGCAGCAGATTGCAACCAGGTGTCCAGAAGCAGGCTCGACTAACAGACTTTTCAGTCAGCTGTGTGAATTTTAGATTTTAATTCCAAATTGCCTTCGGGGAAAGGAGTACACAGCAAATTTGGGACAGCCTTTTCTTCAATATCTCTGGACAGGACTCCAAGTTAGAGCTGAGAAAGGGTTCAGCATGTACCATCTAGAATGGCTGTCCTGAGGTGAATGCTGTTCAAAGCTTCCTAAAGACTTCAGAGGATATGCTGTGTCAGCCCACAGAGCAGAAACCTGATTGCTTAGAAAACTACTCTGGATGGTCTCCATCTCTCCTGACATACTCTAAAATACAGCATTAGCTTTTCTGAGAATTTCCTTAGAGGTCTAAAAACAAGATTTAAAAGCAGTGTCACAAAATCAGAATTGGACCACTTGTCCCTTAGACATAGCTGTGTTTTTGTAATGGTTGCTTTCAGAGGATGAGAATAACATGCTTTTTATACAAAAATGTAACAGTCTCAGCTTTTGGAATTTTGGTATTTGAGGGAGTTTGTCAATATCAAAAAGCAGTCAGATCTACACCATGGGCATGATGGCCAAGTAAAAATTTGGCTTTTGGAAAACTGAGGGTTGATGATAAGCATCTGCAAAGCACTGAAGATTCCTATGAAATTTTCAGAATTCAATAGTGAGAGAGAGTGAGAGAGATGTATTTGTAAGGAGAAATGTCTTATCTGCAGTTCCTGGGGATGCATGTCTGACATGAAGACCAACTGATCTTCCAAAACTGGGTAAGGCAAAAAATCAACCATACATGTGTCCATGCTCTTCCATGACTGTTAAATGATGGAAACAGAGGCACTGTTCATGGTTAGACAGAAATAACTGTGCCATTTTAGACAGATTTTGATGTAAAAATACTATGTATTGGCTTCTGTCATTCCCATGGACACATCAAAAGAGCCTGGCTTTTATCTCATTGACCAACCATCAGAAAATCATTCCAGCTTTTTGTAGCTCAGTGATCACATTTTCTAGCACATTCTTGTAGCATCTTCTTAGCAAGATGATAATCAGTTTTCCTCTCAGACAGGCCGTGTAGTTCTTCTCCACTGAGATAGGGTTTTCCAGGTGGCACAACTGAAGTCTGTCTGTCGTAGAATTCCCTAATAGAAAAATGTTACAAAGGAAATAGGGAATTTGCCCAGTGGCAGAAACAGCCATTCACGGTTTAGTCTTCGACACAAGGCAGAGTTTTGCCATAGTGTTCACCACTTTTAATGGACAGAAGGCAAATATTTTATTGCCCCTTCCCAGACATGCAACATACTAACATCCTTACAGTTAGAATCCCTGGTGTGCTCCTAATGTTTTCCTTTGTATTAGGAGGAAAGCCCAGTCAGAGCCCAGTATTATCTTGAGCCTGGATATAAAATTACGGCAGATACCTGACACAGGAGTACTTACTCATTGCACAGCAAGCATTTTAAGCACAGGGCACATATACTGAACATTTAGCAGTGGTTCACTGTGCTCATAATACAGTACACCCATCAAAACAGGGACAAGCACCCTTGTCTGACATCAGAGTTTAGTCATAACCAAGCTCAACACCAATACCACCAAGTATCTGTAAAACTTCCAAGGAGTAAAGATGAAAGCGTCCTGATATGAAAATCCAGTAAGAAATTATACAGGTTTCAAAAGTGATTATCTGTAGTTAAATCTGCTTTTCCATTCAGCCATCATTTCTAGGTGTTCTCTGAGTTTATGAAATAGTCTCAGAAGTAAGGTTAGTGAATGCTAGTGGTAAGGTGTAATTTTATCGTTTTTTCTATCTGGTCAGGGAATTCTTCTCTCCACAACATACACAGAAGTAAAATACATATATTCTTTTCTGGCTGCAGTGCAGGACTTGTGCATTGCTCTGTTTGTACTTAGCAGGGAGAGAGTAACTCAGGAAGACTTTGCCATAGTGACCCACGGTGAAGCTCTAATGGGGATGGATCCCTCCTGATGGATGGATCCAGAGCTGCCAGATACAGACTGGCTGACCAAAAAAAAACCCAAAACTGTGCTGCCTATGCTCAAAGCAGAATTAGTTAGATCTTACTTTACTAAAAAGGCTACAAGTGTCAAATTACTTTTGTTTACTGACTGAAGGAATGCCTGAAGTCTCAGTTAATTTATTCCTGATCTGCTCTATTCTAAGAAATGTGGCCATCTTCTCTAGAATTCCTACCAATAGCATGGACGTAATGAAATTGTCATGGTTTTGTTGCTTACAAGCATGTTTGCTAAAGTAGCGTTGAGATCGAGGAGATCTAGATACCAAAGCACAATCATATTTTGAGTGAAATGTGGATCCTTGCTTTCCTTTCTCAAGGGCATCTGAAGGGTGATTGAGAGCTTTGAGTTGGGTGTCTACATTCACACCTCAGCATCTAAATGCAAATTGTTGCTGTTTTGAGTCATCTTCAGAATCTTTGCTTTACACGGACATAAACAAATGGTTCAAGTACTTTGACCTCCATAAAATATGCTGGGACTCATTTATAGTTTTGCACAGAAATACTCATCTCGCATTTTCAGCAACAACTTATGGACCCCATGCTGGCTTACCTTTCTAAAATCAACTTGGAGCATTTGGTGATTCACTGCAAAGTACAAGTTAAAGTATTTATGTAATATGAAAGCAGAAGACTCAACCCTTCCTGCATTTGTTATATCAGCTGGCTGAAAGAATTCTTGGTGTATGATGGACATACAGTTGCTAAGGCAATGATTTCAAATCATCATAAGCAGCAGAAAGATTTGTGTAATAGTAGGATTATATAAGAGCAACTTCCACTTTCTGTTTTGCTTTTCAGCTATTTCAGACACCATGAGAGATGTCCTAAATATTCAGGAACATCTCTTAAAGAAAAAAAAAAATATAATACACTTCAGGGAAATTAAGATTTTCACTATAATGTAGTAAAAATTTCTAACATAAGGATTTAATGAAGATTATTAACTGTGTGATAAAGGGTAGCTGGGAATAATCCAATCTAATAATTATTACTCACAACGCTTTTCATCATGTTCTATGCAGAAAACAATGAACTGTTTAGATTACATCCTTTCAGACATACTACAAAACAAACAAATTAAATACCTTCAGAATGATGGTCAAACCAATAATAGTATTCCTATAGGCAAACAGGGGCAAGCGTTTTGAAAAAAACATGGCACAAGAGTGAATGTATTGGTCTTGCATACATATCAAGTGCACAATATTAACTGCAATGCCTATTTGGAAGCTTAAAGCAGTATTTCTAAATGGATTTGGAAGTCTTAAGTGATTAGAGAAATCATCTCCACCGCTCAAATAAATTTTCCTGATGAGGTATCATAGCAACAATATGCAACTTTTGTTCCACTAGGGGAAATACTGTGTTTCTGGTGAACAGCTTAAATTACACATTCCTTACATCTTAGCATAATTTATTTTCTGAAAGGGAATTTTAACACTCATGTCATCTAAAATGCATAAATCTCAGAGCTGAACCCAGGTTGATCTCAATCTTCATGTACTTCATTTTTCTAAGAAACATTTCCTCAAACGTGAGAGTTTTTTTTCTGATTAGGGAAACTGAGGAAAACCTGGAAGAGGGTGCTTAACCAGCTGAATTTACCACAACTTGGGATTCTCTCCTGCTGCTTTTCTCAGCTGTGATCTGTTGGTGACAAAGTGTTCCCCACTGTGCATGCAAGGGCAGCAGGGCAGCAGGAGCGGACCCAGTGTTTTATCCCACCCCCCTGATCTGACATCTGGCCAGATCCGCTGTTTGCAGCACTGGCCAGTGTGGGGCACTTGGAAAGAGGCTGCTAGCACTGTCATTTGTCCCAGCAGAATGCTTTTAAGCATCAATCTTAGCAGTGATTACTGCTTAGGGGTCTTACTTCTTTAAGCACTTGAATTATAAATCCCGAATATTTATGCTGTGTAGCTCTTGTCTATACTTAGCAAAAGAACGCTTTACTTCAGCAGCACCCAGAAGGATGAAAGTGAACCTGTCACACCAGGAACTTCGGACAAGACGGTTCTAACAAGTGCTTGAAAAATTTCATCTCTGTTTTTTCCTGATCTGTGTGCTTTTGTCCATGGCTGCATCTCAAGGATTATTATAATATCTTTATGCTGTAGAGAGAACAGGAAACAGAAAAAAGAAAAAGTAGTCATCCTTCAGAGAACTTTTCAGAAGCCTCATCCTGTCTTTTCTTCTTTTTTCTTTGTTCATAGGAAACACTTCCATGGAATATTTGGGATTATGACCTTATTTACATGGTTCTCGCCAAAATTTAGTTCTGGTATTCTGAGTAACTTTCTAGTTACTCTCAGCTTTAGTAAAATAATAACTACACTGGGAAAATGCATTTTCTATATTTCATTCCCAGAAATATACTGTATATATTTTTAATTCTGTACCTTGTCTATTCCATTGGATTGCAGAGTACAAATAATATTTAATTTCATAATAGATGTTTAAAATCAGATTAGTGTTTATTAATATTTCAAACTGATCATTCTAAAGACAATTTTCACTGATTTCTACATAAAGAAGCTTATTCTTCTCAGTATGTTTGTAATTTGACCATTAAACTCCTTACATATATTACTAAATGAGACCTTAAACATGAGGAAATGAGTTAAAATTTTAATGATTTTACTTCACTGTCTTAGTACTAGATGTTATTAAATCCTTGTTGCAAGCCCAGAGGAACAAATTTTATTAAATACTGTGTTATTTATATTCCCTATTTTCTATGGGAAGGGTTCTCCTTTATTTTGCTAGTACTTCACCTAATTGCTGTAGAAACCTAGTTTGTATAACTAATTTTAAATTACAGACATGCACTGGAACTTTCTTCCCCAAATAGAGGGCTATGAGACCCGTAAATTGATTTGGTTCAAAAACTGCTTCTAAAAGCTGAAGTTGATATCATCTTCAGAAAAGGACTGGTATGTGTTTTGTTGCCTAAAGGATTTAGAATAGAAATTTAAATTATTAGAAATCTTGCAGAAACTGTCAGATGTATGCAGAAGTATGATCTACAGGTCAGGTTACTCAGAATGATACAGGGTGAATGTAAAAATGTTTCTAAATTCAAAAGTACTCATCATTAAAAACAATAGGTATAGGAGGAAAGTGTATCTTATCATCTATTATGACAAGAAGAAGCAAAGATAAAAAGAGATGAAATTACCTATCCAGGAGATCTGTGGTACAATCAAGAATCGTACAAAATCACTGCAATTCTACCCAAAAACCTTAAGCATTAACTAACATTTTTTTTCCTTCTTGTTTATGCATCCATTAGTTTGTATTTAAGGTCTCAAAATTCTTATCCTGTGTGTTTCTAAGCATATAATACTACTTTGATTCAGCTGCTATAAATGTCCTACTTAAGAAGATTTTAGAGGATTACTAGGGTCCCCGTAGGAAAAATGACTAAGATTTAACAAATATACTATTGAGAACTTGGATATGAACAGCTTCTTAGTATTCCTTCAAAGTGTTCCTTTGTGAAATCAGAAAGTATAAAACCACTATCCCATGAAAAGTGATTCATTTGTACAAAGCCATGGGTAACATATGCTAGCATAGAACATAAAATGTATAAATATTAGGAAGTTATTTATTAAAATCTGAGCTGAAAGGAAAAGGGCTGAAGAGAACATCCAAGAATCCTCTGTTATGCAAGAGAAGCCAGATCTAACAACTATCCAGCCATTTCTCCTTATTATTTCTGCTTAACAAACTGTGATCACAAATCACATTTTCCCTTTAATCTACAAAGTATAATTCATTTAACAAAACTATTTCAGAAATGTATTTAAGAAAAACCTACAAATGTGAAATATTAAATTGGCCCTTCTGTGCATTCTGAGGAGTTCTGCATTTACAGTCAGAAGAAGGTTTCGATGTATTCTTTAAAGACTTGGCAATTGCCACGCACACGAGCAAAGTACACTCCTGTTGCAGAAACACATATATTCATATATGTATGTATGACATCCATATTAAAATATTTGCTTGTGAATGAAATGGGTAAAATTGAATGACAGCCTATACATACAATATGTTATCAAAATAAACCAAGGATTTTCCTTAAAGTATCTGAAGATACACGTAATTCACCAGAAGAAAATATCCATGGGAAGATGCTTGCATCTGGACATGGATGGCAAACCTTTTCATAGGTACTGACAAAGCGGTATCAGCTTTTGCTATCCTCAAGCTACCATAAGCAGCATTTAAAAAAAAACTTCTAAACGTTTAGCTTTCACATGTAATACATTTCCAAGCATTAAGATTTAAGGAAGAAGATTTTAATATAGAATATTTCTTCACTCAATTTTACACTTGGAGCAGATAACCAAATTGTTCCTTTATGGAACAATGTAGAAGTAATAGCTGCATGCAAGGCGTGACTTGTGACACCATTTACACAAATAAACCAAACAGAAAGTAAAAATAAATACAGCTTTCCAAAGCCTGACTCCTGAGCCAAAAGCCTGACAGGAAACTGCTTATATATCTTGACCATACATATAATTCATGTATATATATATAGCTCATATATATAGCTTATATATATAGCTTATATAGCTTGATCTGCTGTCAAATACCATGTCATTGTTTTGTGGGGCTCTGATGCTTTAAGGGTATCATCTCCCTCAGTCAAGGAATGGAGTAATCAAATTAATGCACACGTATCAGGATTCAAGGAATTTCTGAACCTTGTAGGAATACATGAATTTTATAATTGTGCTAAATCAAGCAGGACCTCTAAGGACTGAAAAGGATGTGTAGTATATAATAAATTCTTTAGTATCCTTACAACCTGAAGATTTGTTAACTTTTTCCTCGATTTTCACATCAGGTTGACTCTGATCTGGAATGCTAGGCTGTAAAACCATTGGAGCAGTTTCATATGTGCCACATACCCTTTTGGTTTTTCTAGAGCAGACGTTTTCAGAATGAACCCTGAAACTGAGGGGTTGGTTCCCATTTAACAGTCCAGATGTTATTCTGCATACTCGGTCTTGACTATGGAGGACAATATGAAATTTGACACTGTCACACACATCCTCCAACCATTCTCCAGACAACACACAGATAACACAAAAGATTTAGAAATCTCAAGATCTGTTTCAAGTTTGAGCACTGAAAATTAAATCCCACAGCTAAAGCGAGCCAAATGAATGACCTGAAAGGCAGCCACTGAAAGGGAGGGAGTTTATTTATTGCTCTTCTGCTCTCTGACATGAAGAAGGAATTAAATAAAACAATTAGGTCAGTTTATCTATTTGCAGATAATATCTTATAAAGTAATGCTCAAATAATCTACAAGCAAGATTCATGATAGAATATGAACAGGTAATGCCAATCCTGGGTCAAGAATGCCTCTCTGTAACTCTGCCTGCTGATCAGAAAGCTTTGCATGTTGGAAAGGAGGGACATCAGCAATATAATTCACCATAGAAAATAACAGTTTTCTCTATAAATACCTGTAAAGACTAAAACTGAGTTTTAGCATATTGCTCAGATGCACTGAGTAAGCTTGATCCTAGCTGAAGATCATTGCTTCTCCATATCACGTAAAAGAGACATGAAAAACACAACTATTCACATTCAATACGTAAGACTGAATAAATTATTCTACTCACACTGTCAGATAACTGAAAAATTTTCATCCTTTCCTTGAAATATATGTACCTGATTCTATATATTTGTCATGTTTCAAAATTTGGCCAGCAAAAAAAGTCTTTAAGGCTTTACAAAGGCTGAGGCCATTTCAGGGTGCACTACTGACAGATTTCTACTGAATGTAAAAATGCACAAAGAAATATTATTTTATATTTCTAAATGGTCTGAGTATTCTGATTGATCTAGGAGATTTTTGTTATTGTCATGTACAAGAAATTGGAAGTGCCTTTATATCATAATCAGTTCTTTTCAGTTGTCAAAGTATAAACCAATACTGGTAGTACTATAAAATATCTATGTCAAGCAGTAAAAATTACGTAAATATTGAATATTTGACATCATACATAAGCAATTGCATACCTGATTTGAACATGGTCATTGGTGCAGCTGCTTTATTTATGCTTTATAGCCTTTATTTGCCTCATCACGCATGTGAACAAATAACTAATTGGGGTCATCTACTTGTATTTGTGCCCAATTTCCTATATAAACAGAATCGATGCATGTGCAAAACAAATGCTTGTTTTCACTTTCTTCACTTGCAACCTCAAATTATGATCTTTAGTGCGATCATCAATATACATTAACTATTTTTGTCTGAATTTCAGATAATGATTGAAAGGGTTTCGAATTCTATATGGAAATACTAGTTTCTTAGTATGAGATAAATAAAACTTCCTAGACATGCAAACCTAAAACTAACTTGTATCAACACTGTTTAATTACACATGTGCATGTAAAGAGACTCAAAGACACAAAAAGCAGTTTCATTTGGCTTATAAAATTAAAAGTGGAAATGTTCTTAAGGGAACAAGAAAAATGATGTCAGGTATTATTATGTGCTCTGACTTTTATCTCAAAGGGCAAATATCTGTTGTCCAGTAAACAAGAAGTAAAGGTTAATAAAGAAGTATATGAGAATATGAGAAGGCTAAAGAAATGTTGTGTGTTTTAAACTTAACAGAATTCAATCTTTTTCAAGACAACTGCTAGAAGAAGAATAAAAAAAGAAATCTTTATACAGTCTATGCTGAATGACCACGGAGATGTTTTGCAGAGTTTGTCTTCAAGGGCTGATACATCTATTTCTGTGACTCTAATTCTGTGTTACCTTGTGGTTTTACTTTTCCACACATTTTTTCTGTCAATAGTAGCTTTTCCATTTTTAAGGGTCTGGCAATTAATGGAAAACCAGATTAGCAGAGGTGATATTCTCCTGGATGTCACATTTCTTCGAAATACCTGGGTAAAATCCAGGGAAAAAAAAACCCTACTTTTTTTCTCTAGAATGATTTAGGAGTCATGTGGCAGCCCAGAGTATTCCTCTGTCCGTCCGGGGGGGTTTGGAACCCCACCGGGCAGACTCGGGACTCAGGCAAGATTCCCAGGATTCTATTCTGGACCCATGTCCATGGAGAAGGCTTCCCACATTGTGAGAAGAACTGCGGCGCTGTGAAAATACGTAGTAATTAGTCTGCTTTAGCACAGGGCAAAAATGTAGAATTTAGTATAATGGGGACTGAGAAGTCAAAGATGGAGGATTTGGGGCGGAACCCCTTCTCCTTCCTCTTTCTTCTCTCTCCTCCATCTTCTGCTGTGACGATAGTAAAAATAATCGGTAGAAGAAACTCTGATGTAGAAGTTGCATGTTCCAAATAGGTAGAAATTAATTGGTGAAAATTGATAAATATACATTGTGAACAATGGTTGGATCAAGAAAAGGGTATAAAGGG
>VYXC01003768.1:0-16751 GCA_013397175.1 Platysteira castanea | reverse complement strand
AACTCGCAGGCGTCTCTCATCTTTTCTGGCCCTGGCACAGAACTTCTCCAGATCAAAAGCTAGCCACAAAGAACTCTATGGACTCTGTGAGGTTGAAAAACATCACAGAGTCAGGGCTACAGAATACCAAAGTAATACAGTTGGATTGTCATATTTCATAAGGGAAAGTAATGAAATAAAAAGAAACAAAGAAAAAAAGATTTGAATGGAGACAATTCATTCTGAACAAAAACTATCATTAAAATAATCAAATATTCATGTATATGCTTTCTCTAATACAGTAAAATGTTTTCAAAGACAATGTGATGGCCTCTTATCACAGTGTCAAAAAGTTGATGGATGAGGGAAGACTGACATTATCTGGACTTGTGAAAGGCATTTGACACTGTCCCCCAAGACATCCTTTTCTCTAAAGTGGAGAGATATGTATTTCCCAGACAGAGCACTTGGTGGGGGAGGAATTGGCTAGGTGTCACACTCAAAGGGTTGTGGTCAATGGCTCAATGTCCAGGTGGAGACCAGTGGCCAGTGGTATCCTCAGGGTTCAGTTCTGGCACTGGTGCTGTTCAACATCTTTTTTGCACCATGGACAGTGGGATCGAGGGGAAGTTTGCCACTGATACCGAGCTGTGTGGGGCAGTCAACATGCTGGAGGGAAGGGATGTCACACAGAGAGACCTTGGCATGCTAGGCAGGTGGCTCAGTGCAAACCTCATGAAGTTCAGTGAAGTGCAAGATGCTGCAACTGGGCTGGAGCAATCCCAAGCACAAAATCAGTCTGAGTGGGGAATGAATAGAAAGCAATCCCGAGGAGAAGTACTTGGGAGTGTTGTTGGACAAGGACCTTGACATGACCAGGCAATGGACACTTGCAGCACAGAGAGCCAGCTGCATCCTGGGCTGCATCCAAAGAAGTGGCCAGCAGGGTGAGGGAGATTTATCTGCCTCTCTAGTCTGTTCATGTGTGATCCTACCCAGAGTGCTGTGTCCAGCTCTCCTGAGATCCCAACACAGGAAGGGCATGGGCCTGTTGGAGGGAGTCCATTGGAGGTCCACAAAGATGATCAGAGGGCTGGAGCATCCCTACTATGGAGACAGGCTGAGAGTGTTGGGTTTGTACAGTCTGGAAAAGAGAAGACTTCAGGGGACCTTAGGGCACATTCTAATACCTGGAGGGGGCTACAAGAGATCTGCACAGGGACTTTCTACAAGGGTAGGACTAGGGGGAATGGCTTTGAATTGAAAGAGGGTCGGTTTAATGGTAGAAAGATGGCAGAAATATTTACTGTCAGTGTGGTGACGCACTGGGACAGGTTGTCCAGAGAAACTGTGGATGGCCCATCACTGGAAGTGTTCAAGGCCAAGCTGGATGAGGCTTTGAGTAACCCGGTCTTGTGAAAGGTGTCCCTTCCCATGGTGGGGGGTGCTGGAAATAGATGGTCTTTAAGGACCCTTCCAATCCAAACCTTTCTGTGATTATATGATTGTAGTCCAAAAAAAATCTGTCATCTAAACAAGCATTTACTATCTGATGTCAAAGAATGAATCTTTTAAAACTCATAGTGGGCTGCATTCTGCAGATCAAAATGGATTGTGCCTAGGAGGGATGCTTGAAAACACTTAGTTCAACAAATATGTAAAGGTCTTTATCTTAAGCTTTGCAAAAGGGTTAGAACCGTAACAGTTAGAACAGTAGGTCAGAACAGTATGCCCAGTTTTGGTTTGTATCTTCTAATGTATGGGGAAGGTGACTATATAAAATATGTGGTACTGGACAGAGAAAACACTTTCATATTTTGACAAAAAGGAGACATTTGAATAGAAGCTCTGTCTCATCTTTGCAGCCATTTTTCTCTGCTATACTGCACACAATTACATTGGTTCCCTTGCCATTACTTATCCTAGGTGGAAGCTGTGACTCCAGTGGAATTTGGGGCAGTAGCGATGCAGTCTTCAGCAGCCTGAATTTAGTACCAGTGTTGATAGGTACGAGGACTATGATAATTGAAGTGAGTAATATGTCACCAATTCTAGAGCAGAATGTAAGAGAGGGGTTTGTACGAGTGAAAAAGTCTAATAACCTTGCAGAAGAGACTGCAGTATTGTGAATGCCCTGTTCAGTAATCTGTGGTGCCAGAAATAAATCGTCTAAATCTGTTCACTGATTCCCTCAATACATTGAACAGATGCCTGGTCAGCCTTGGAGGGAAAATTTCAAGCATAAAGATAAGCAGACAGTATTTCTTTGCAAATGCGATGAAGGTATGAAGTCAAGCAATTGAAGTCCTGCTGCAGAGGGTGAGAGTATACATCTGCTCTCTGCTCTGCAAATGGATGAAGATTCTCTCTATGGAGGCTCTTTCTGTGAAAGCAAGAAGGAAATAATCAGCTGCGTAATGACTAACACACTCAGTAGACAAGATAATGGTAGAGTTCAAAGAGGACAGCAGTAAAGCAGTTGCATAAGCCGAAGACTGACTGAGACTGAAAATGGTGAGCTGTGAAAGCTCCTAACTATAAGAAAAAGACATTGCATTTTGTGTTAGAAGATAAAAATTGGAAATTTGCTTTTCATCTTGGAAACGGGATGTATGGGGTAAATGGTCTCTGTTATTATGAGAAATTTAGCTTTTTCATAGATACCTTTTTTTTGGGTAGGAGACTTCAAGAAGATTACCTATCATTTGATAGGCAGCACGTAAGAATCTTTAACTACTTTGTATATGAGGACTATATGTGGACCTTTTAAGTTAGAAAGTTTCTCATCTTTCTGAGAAAAAAAGAAAAAGAGGTTTAAAAAATCAAAACTTTTAAGCCATATTAAGAATATTTCAAAGGCACCCAATCTTTACTTATTAATCTATGAGTCTGAGATCAGTAGTGATCACAGACCCTGGACTTCAGTTTCTACATCCTTTGTTTCCCTGGGTGCTTCTGTTTTAGAGAGTATGTGGAATTCAGTCCACCTAATTTGAGCTTTCAGAAAGAAAAGTGCATTTCTGTTAGCCTGCTATCTTGAACCCTCCCCAGTCAACGGGATGAGAAGGGTACCTCACTAAGGTCACAATAAATCAGGAAAAATATCTAAAACAGATGGAAGAAACATGTTAAACAGATGGAATATGCTATGTCTACACAGTATGTGTTTTTCCTCCTTCACCTCCTTCTCCTTGCTTTTGTAATAGATGCTAGAGACAGCTCAGAGAATAGATCAATTAGCTTTATGCCACAATTAAGCAAAATACTTCTGCCTGTCAGTAACTAGCACTCACACTATCTTTAGCGTGCCACGACAAGCCATATTAACAAGAAAAACATCTTTGGGTTCTGTAAATGCTTTACAGCTTCATCTGGCAGCCAGTTGGTCATGTCAGTTCTGGGCCACATTACATAACCTGCCATCTGAAGCGCTCCTCTTTCCTGAGAAATGCCAGAAGCAGACAGCCATGACACCGCAGTGCAAGCGCTGTACTTGTTATCTAAGTGAGGGCAGCCCACGGCCTCTGCCTGCCTTGGCAATAAAGGCTCCAGGAAAGTATCACCATCATTAAATTCACACCAGATGTTCCAAACAAGAGACGCAAATGCTTTCCTCTCCTTCTGCGTTTAAAGTAAAATGCAGTACGTCGTTCTGTTGAGTGGGCTTTGTGCAATTCTAAAAACATATAATGACCAAAGCACAGATCACACCTTGTCCCCCATGGCACAAAGAGGTATATCTGATGATCTCTCTTTGTGCTATGGCTGAAAACACTAATGCTCAGAAAAATTCCTCTGAATTGCCACAACATTAATTCTTGGAAAAGCTGAAGCTGTCAGTTCAGCACTAGAAAAACTGCTTAAATGGGCCACTGAATTCTGGAACCCCTCGATCTCTACTTGAATGCTGATCTCTTGGTTTGGACTCTAAAAGAAGTTTTCATGATTTTTAACTTTTTTTTTTCCCCAGCTTTTAATTGCCCTTGTTAGAAATTTTCTTTACAGATGTATAATTTTTTTTTTTACACAGATTCTTCCAGATTTTTTCCTAAATGGAATGAATAAAAATGGTCATGCAAGCATTTTTTAAGTTACAGCAGCAATTTTCTCAAGAAAATATTTTAAAAATCCAAAAAGAAAACAGATTTTTGCTCCCACCTTTTGAAACCTTTAGTGCACAGTGAGATAAACAATGGGAAATGTTGTGAAAACATTTAAGCTGATTTAAGGACTTAAGCTGAAAACAGTGGCTCTTTAATATATATTTGTTGTCTTAAAACACATAGCTTGGCAAGTTTTCATTGAATGACTGAAGAAATATGATATTATATCTATGAAAATTGATAAAAGAGAAATTTCTGCCATTTTGGGATGAAGCTTAATAAAATTTATAACACTAGTAACAAGTAAACTACTGCTGGCTGTAGTGGAAAATGGGATAAATATTGACTTACCGCAAAATCAGTGAAGGAACATTAATGGTATTTTTATTTAAAAACTCTTTCAACAATCAGGATGAAAAGAGACTAAGTATAGAAGCATGTATATCCATGTGTCCACTCCCAGTCTGTGATCTTATACTTCAAATTCGTAGTTTATTAATTGAACTGCTTGGAAACACAGACATGACTTTTTCTTTACGTGTTTTCTTCCTTTGTCTTGTAATTTCATGAGTTAGTTTTAAGTAGTAACAAACAATGTGTGGACCTTTCTGTGGAATCATAATTAATATGATTGATGAGAGGCTTCATAGTAGGGAAATAAATACTGTACTGATTCCTTTACACTAGTCACTATATAAAATCTGCAGAAAATGCTATTATAGTTGCAAAACTCTCCAAAAACAAGAAAATCCTAAATATGTAAGACAGGCAGAATAACTGTTTCAGTGGCTGTCTCTTCCTATGTGCTTCAGTACCTTCAGACATACCTGGCTAACAGCACTAAAAAAATCCCAAAAAACCCCATAACTGCCAAAAAATATTTTTCTCTGTGTTTTGCCAAAGATATATTCTTTAAAAAAAGGTAGCTGTCATTTCTGTGAATGCTGGCCATATGTCTGCATGAAATCCTTTTGCAGGTTCATTAGCTATATGAATCAAAAGAAAAAATTCTAACTATATATTTGAATTTTCTTTCCATTTTTCTGGTCCTGTGAAGTTAACAGATGGGCTCTAGCAACATGGAAACTTAATTTCCATTTTCTGAATGGAATAGATTTATCTACAATAGGTTTTTGCTTTAGTCAGATGGGCATGCTGATTATATAACAAGTGGCATTAAAATTTTGCAACATTTGAATGTGGAGAAGAAGAGATTTAGAGCAGAAAAAGATGTGAAATAAATGGTCTTGCAGAGACAGGCATAACTATGCTATAAATTAGCTGGAAGTTGACTGAGTACATTCCATTATAATTTAATAGTCTTGTTTAGCTATTATAATATCCCATTTTCAAGCAGCAGTTACCTTTCCTAACGGGCAGAAAGAATGGCCAGGCAGGAGAGCCAGCAGCTTGATTGAAAAGATAAGGGCTGCAAAGGTAAGCAAGTTAAGTATGAAGCGAGTATAAAATCAGAGAGATTATACAATATCTATTCCTTAGAACCTCTTCTACGTACGCTTGATTTGTGGCTTGTGCTTTCCTAATCTAGGGATTTCTTTCTTTTTAAATTTCAGTAGGGGTTTTTGTTTCAGTTTGCTTAGTAGTGGCTTAGTTTGATGCCCATCCTCTTCTTTCAAGGTACCCTGTTATTTCTCTTCAACATTCTTCTGATTTTCTCATCTAAAGCCCCATTATTTCTTTCTCATTCACTTCTTTTCCAGGATGGAGGTTTCTCGTCTATTTAATTGCTCCTCATTCAACAACAACAACAAAAAAAATTGTTTTACACCCATGATGATGCTTATTGCTCTTTTCTAATGTTTTCTAATGATTCAGCTTTTGACAGGGGAGGACCAGAACAGCACACAGGACTCAGGAGGACCAGCACTGCATTGTACAGAGGCATGGTGTAGAACTCTGCTCCTCTCCATTACTTCCCTTCAGCTTTTCTGCCCTTTTCTGACTTAGGTTTTCATAGAACAGTGAGTCACAGCTTCTCAGACTGCTTTGTAGGAAGAATTAGAAGTTTTTCCCCATATGTATTATTTAAAGTTTATCTATATATCTGCCACTTTATTATTCATTTTACCGCATGAGATTCTTCAGCAGCTTTTTGTTTTGTTTTTACTTCTCTGTATATATTCAATGCTGCCACCTCACTGATCATCCCCTTTTACAGGGAAGTTACAATCGTAATGAGCACAAGTGACCTTAGCAAGGAGATTCATGGGTTTTCACTAATTACTTGCACTTCCATGAATATTATTCTTTCTTTGGTTATTGTGTTTAAACAAGTACAGACACTCCTTCTTATTCAGTGGTCTGCTTTACCACTCTTCCATTGGAGACTTCGCTGAGTACTTTGAGTGCCAAGAGCATTACCATCCAACTGGTTTGCACCTTCAACTCTTACAATGACCTGCAACAGATCTGTGAGGCCTGACTTCACTTTACAATATGGAATTCCTTTACTGTATGATGCTTCCCAAAGTACTTGTTCATCCATTCCTAGGAAAAATGGGTAATAATATGCCTTAGAATAAATTGAGTCATAGAATGAATCACAGAACGAGTAGTAAATTCATTTTATGATTCATATTTTTTTCAAATTCTCTCAGTCTCAGCAAAGACTGTTGTGTAGCCTCCAAGAATGCCTCTTGAATTCTTTTTAAAAATTGGTGTCACATTTGCCACAAAGTAAACTACAGATGCCAAGGCAATTTAAACTGGTCTATTTACACTAGAGTGAGTAGTACACTTTTTTCATCCTCACAATGGTGTAAATTTTTAGAGTCAATACTACTCTGTTCTTGCTACTTGCAACTCTCAAATATATCAGGTATTCTATCCACATCACTTCTGCCAATACTAAAATTTAAGACAGAATAGAGAGGTTCTGGTTGGGAATTACTCAAAGTTCACCCACCAGAATTAAAAATGCAAACTGCAATTTATGCATTCTGTCATAAAAATTTTGTTCTTTGATCATTTATTTAACTGGAGAGTTCCACTTCTTGCTTCTGCTATCATTGGAAAAGATTTATTTGTGATTTATTTTTTGCAACTTCCGCTCTGGGATTTTGAGTCAAACAAACCACATGTTTTTGAAAAGCAAGGGAGGATAGGAGTTTAATCTGTGTTTCCTCAGAACCTACATTTCCGTTCCTGAGACTTGATATAGGTACCTACTTAATAGTTATATTTACACACACCACACTACAAACTATAAACTTACAGAATATCATGACTTGTTGGAACTTGGTATTCTTTAGGTCTTCAGTACCTGCAGTGATGACAGTTCATCCCATTTCACGTAGTCATAAATAAGGTGTCTTCCAACTTAAAGGAAAATAACTAAAGACACAAATACATCAGGATTTAAAACCAACATCCACAAATAGATTTATTAGAAAACAACATAAATATTTTATCTGAGAGATTCTATATGGAAATTGGTTTTTATTTTGTTTTGTATTTGCTGAACACATTTCATTGGCGGTATTTGGCAGCACAGGGACAGGACAGGTTTTACAAAGTAGCGAGCTTAAATGGAGATGGAAGTTCCCATGAACTGAAATACCTGGAAAACAAATACCTGTTGTTGTTTAACCTCAGCTGTTAACTAAGCACCACACACAGCCACTCAGTCACTGCCCCCTTGTTGGGTGTGGGAGAGAGAGTCAGAAGGGTAAAAGCTGGAAAACTTGTGGGTTGAGATAAAGACAGTTTAAGAGGGAAAGCAAAAGCTGCACACACAAGCAAGAAAAACAAGGAATTCATTCACTTCCCATGGGCAGACAGGTGTTCAGCCACCTCTAGGACAGCAAGGCCCCATTACGTGTAATGGTACTTGGATAGAAAAACACCATCACGCCAAATGTCCTTCCCCTTCCTTGCTCTTCCCCCAGCTTTTACTGGCTGAGCACAAGGCCATGTGTTTTGGGACATCCCTTTGGTTAGCTGGGATCAGCTGTCCTGGCTATGTCCCCTCACAATTCCTCATGCATCCCCCACTCACTCACAGTGGGATGGTGTGAGAGACATAAAAGGCCTTGGCTCTGTGTAAACACTGCCCAGCAACAGTGAGAACATCCCTGTCATTAGCACTGTTTCCAACACAAATCCAAAATACAGCCCCATACTAGCTACTGTGATGAAAATTAACTGTACCCCAACCAAAACCAGAACATGCGAATAGCTTGTTCTCTTGTTAAATTAGGCTTAGTGCACTAACCCAATTTTAACCAACATGGTATCACAAAACTAATGAAAATGAGCACTTTAATAACATTCACTAATTCCTAGATCTGTGATTTGGGAGACAGAATAAGCAATATTCTAATTGCACTTAGGAAACATACTTGGAACTGGGGAGTTTGGAATTGGTTGAAGGTCCAGAAGAATGAACGAAAACACAAAAACCATAGAAAACTTAATGGGAGATAACAGCTAAGAATTAAAACTAAAGGCAGAAGATAATTATTGAAAATTGCAAAGACAGTAATTACAGGTTGTCTGTGCAATCATATCATGGCAAAAACAATCTGCTTTTTTTGCATATAATTTTATCACGATGGCTTGAATATCAACATCCCTTTCAGAATCACTCCTTTCTATTAAAAAAATTACAAGAATATGAAACTAATAACAAAGAAATCAGAGATTATGGATGCGTAAGCAAGGCTAAGTGGTGAGGGCTGTCAAAATGAGCACCTGCTGTATTAGCAAAAGAGAATACTGGTAGAAGGGTGGATTTAGCAAAAATGATGGTTTGCCAGTATGTCTTGTAGACCTTTCTGTGATTCAGCTCCCAGGCTTCAAAATGGGATAAGTCTGCAGTTTTCCAGTGGCTTGTCATTAGCTCTTTCATAAAAGAACCACATATAAGTAATGTGGTATACCTTAAAATGCCATAAAAATGGGAATGGCCTGAAGGCCACTACACTGTAGGTTACATTTTGCTTTAAAATACAGAAAACAGCAATATTTAAACCTTAAAGCATCTTTCCATTTATCCCAAACTATAAATGAGAGCTGCAAGAGCACAATTCTGATCTGACATCAATTTTGTGAAAACATGCTGTAATGTGGCATGAAAATTACATACTTGCCTGAGTTAAACATTTTACAAGCTCTTATAGAGCAAACTTCCATGTAAAGTTGACTTGGCAGTTTACTGGAAATATTCCATTTCCTGGTTTTATTGCATCCTATATCATCTTTTTCTGCAATAGAGCCTTGGCTTTATCCCAGTGATATTGACTCCAGTCTGCAATACAGCAAAAGTCTTATGAGTTTTTGTAGTAAGTAAAATTCTATATCTGATTACTTTTGAAATAGCAGAAGCTTTGGGATTTGCCATTTTGAAAACTCTGGGTCTTAAGTGTTGGAATTGGAGTTTTCAGTCTAATAATTTAGACCTAAAATGAAAGTAACTTCATTTTCCGAAGAACTAAGCACCACCAAATCCATTAGCACATCATTCTGGCAGTAGTGGCTTAAAAACCAGAAATCAAGGCATCATTAGGCATTTAGCTGTTGTATATTACTTTACACACATCGTTCAAAAACTGTTACTGTTCTTATAAATGTGAAGAATTACATAATATACACAAAATGTGTAGCAATACATAACTACACTACGCAGATGAAATCTCAGCTTCTACTAAGCCAGCAGGAAAATATTGTCCGTTGTTACACAGCTGAGATTTCATGCATGGCAGTATAGCATCAAGTATTTTGACACAATAAGGACACGTTTAGAAGACACTGGCATGTGAAAGGGACCAAGGAGAATTCTTTTTCAAATAAACCTAAGGAATTAATTTCCTAAATATCACTAAAATATTTTGATATTTGATATTGACATCTGTAAAAAGCTGCCTGACAGCGTGTACAATCAAACAGTGTAATTGATACCTTTCTGAATATCCCTGCTTTTTGTGAAATTGCTAAAAGCTTCAATTGAGTCAGGACCTGTGCTCAAGACAAGCACTGAAGCATCTGAGGAAGACCTGTCTTTATGCAGAGGTCCAAATCCAGCCTGGAGATTCTCTATGAGTTGTTTTCCAAGATTTGCTATTACTCAGCAAGTGCAAAAGTGATCAGAGGAAATAATGGTACAGCTCTACATAAATGCAGAAAAGATGAGCAGAACAAACTGTACCTTACTAGAAAATCCATTGGTTCTTGAACAATACCTGACAAAATCAGATGCACCCTATTTTTTCATCATGATACAAAGAGCAAAATAATTAAGAATGGAAAGAATAATCAAATATCTAGGATACAAATTTAAAAATTTATTATATCTAGAAACAACTGCCTCAGTATATCCACAAGCAAAAGAAAGAGCTCTCTTCAATCTACTAATTCAAATAATATTATCTTTAATTGTCAGTGCTTCAAGAAATTGAGGTCAGCTTCTAGAAGCTGGATCTGCTCCATATCACAGGAAGGAGCTACAAAAGAGCAGTCTTTCCAAGTAGTTTCACTGAAGCCAGTGTTCCCACTGTGTTCACAAATAGACTGTAAATGGCACTGTACAGCCCTAAAAGGCCTCTAAAAAGCAGGAAGAACAGACAGAAACTACCTTTCAGATCGATGTTCCTCCGTAACAGCTATGAATCTACAAGCTAGTCTGGGTCTACCTTACACCCAGGTTGAACTGGCTCATAGAAAGTCATGCCCTCACTCTTTCAGGACTCAAATTTCATGATTCCTTTCACAGAGAAGTATTGGAGTTTTGGAACAGGTGGAATTCAAAAGCAACCATAACTTTTTTGCAATAAAGAACTTTATCACAATTAATTTCTGAAACTTGATCAGTCTCAAGTCTCAAGAAGCTTTTGTCACATTTTTATTTCTTTGTGTCTGGGAAAACACAATAAAGACGCTCTCGCACCTGCTAGGTTCAGCAGAAAGGAGGGAAAGAGACCCTTTTATTTACGTATGTCACGTCTTATACAATTCTGAACTCCACAAGGGATTGGAGGACATGTCACTTCCTTCTCAATCCCACTGGAGAAAAAAGATGCTCATCAAAGTTCTCTTATCACAAAAGGAATGAAAACCAGAAAATACCGTTAAGTAAACATTGGCTATTATTTTCATGAAACTGTGAGAAAGAATTCTGACTCCAAAGTTAAAACAGAAGGCTTTAGCAAAAACCAGGGCAACATTTCTTTCTTCCTCATGTTGCTCCATTGGAAAGGGTTCCTAATCACAGTGTCCCCATTCTGGACGAACATGAATTCCAAAGAACTCTATATATGAAATTACCATTTTCTATGCCGTGATTGTCTAGGCCATACCATATCAATAATCCCACATCTAGGTCATCAATATGACACTGATAAAAGAAACAGATTTTTTTATGCTTCTAAGATAAAAGCCCTTGGAACTTCAAAGCGAACACTCATATTTTATTACATTCACTGGGAACACAGTGAACAAAGATTAAAACAGTAATCAGAAGACAGATAAAAATCAGTAAATAAGTCTTTGACCCGTCTCTGAGTAGGAGGATTGATCTAGGTAATCTCTTCTAACCTCAGTGAATCTGTGATAACAAATGCATTCTTTCCAGACTTTGACAGCCATGCCTATCTTACTGCTGGAGAAAGTTTTGTGTGTGTGTAGAGGTTACTACAGCATACCTCATCAAACCAGGGCACAAACACTGATATAGTCTGAGTTTGGGACAAGGAACAAGGAAGTGTGGAAAGAAGGGAGAAATACTCCACACACTCTTTTGCATTGTTTCTGTGGAGGTGGAAGAGGAATTTCAAACTATCCCACTGAAGTGTGTGACAAGATCCTTTTACACAGGCTGAGGAAACCGAGAAATGGGATTTAGGAAACTACTTACAGACAGAACTGAGCTGGTGTCTTTGAAATGGTTCAAAAATACATCCAATGAAATGAGGCACTGTCACTATTAAAAATCTACTTTTAAAACAATGGGTTGAAAAGTGACAGAAGGATCTTTCAAACATATCTTCCAGTTTCTTTTGTTACCTAATTTAAGGAAGATAGGACTACCAATCCCATCCTTTTGAATTTCATTCTGTGCACTTCATCTCAGTCATGCCACATAAATCGCATTGTGTCTTCAAGCCATGGCACATTCAGTTTAACAAGGCATTGCCCTTGAGTAGACAGAATAGTCAGTGAAAATCAAATAATGAGAATTAGAAATAAAAGGTTAGGAAGTGTATGACTTTCAATAGGCAAAATACAAGCCTATAAAAGAAACAGCATTATTAATAACATTCTATTTCCAAAAGGGATATGAACACATTCCTTAAGTTAACTTCTAAACTGAACAAGTTGCATTTAAGCATGCCTAGAAATACGTTCTTAAGTTCCACTCATATGCTGAAGTACTAATCTGAGTATACTTTCCCAGACTCAGGCCAGCAAATGGCAAGTAACTTAAAATTATGCATGGCTTAGAGGATACTTTGCTTTGGAAAAATATTAATTGTGGTCCTACATATCACTAATTTTAAGTCTTAGCTCTGGAAAACAATCTTTCTCCTTTGTCTATAAATGCCACCGTAAGCCTCAGATGTCTCATCTCTGACAGTTGTCTTTAACCCAAGCCTGTTGCAGGGTACCCCAGTCAGAAGGCCCCTGGAGGCAGAATTCCATTCCATGTCTCTAAATCCTTCTCTTTGCTGTAGGGTTTCAAGGCACAGCATAAAGATAGACAGGACTTCGTCAGAAGCTCAGAAAGACCTCAGCAAACATTGCTGCATATCGTGTGGAGAGTCTGACTAAGTTGTGTTAGGAAGAGCTTCTCCAGATTATCATTCTCTTCAAAAGTCTTAGTAGTTTTACTAAAGAGCTGAAAGAAGAACAGATTAGTTTTAGATGAGCTCAGTGACTTAATTACAACTAAATCCTGGAGTCATTCACTAGACTATCTGAAACCATTACTCTTGATTTCGTGTGCTAGATCACAGTTTAAACCAAAGATATCACAGACCCTTGGTTCTCACTAGAGACTCCCTTATTTTTTCTCTAGAAATAGCAGTGTATCAGATGCCAAACTCATACAAAAGCACCTTGGGAGGCAAGATAACAAGAAAATTAATTTGTTTTAAAATGGAGACAGCTGCAAGGCTGCATATTCCTATTTTTGCTTTGATGGTGATAAACCACTACATCACTAGAGAGGAAAAGAGTGAAATATTAGGGAAAACAAGACTAGAAGAACATGGTCTGTGGAGGTGCCCGTGGTGGGGAAAGTGTGTCGGTGGACCTGTGCTCTCCGTCCAGTCCCCGGCTAGCTCTGCACGGGTGACGCGAGAGGATGTGGCCGCCCCAGCACTTCTGAGTCAGCANGGAAGGTGCTGGAATAAAGGGAGGGACCCAGGTGATGGATAGACGGTGAGGGAGGGGAATAGCTTTAAAAGGGAGATCGGGGGGGGGAGTTTGGGCTTGGGACCCACCACCTGAGGGGAAAGGGGGGGAGGGGGGCTAAACCATCTCAAAAGTAACAATAAAGGTAAGGAAAATAACAAAATGCACACTGCAACAGGAAAGGGCCCTGGGAGTTGAGGCATGGTCTATGGGGTTTCCAGGCTCCCTGATGTTATCCTGTTCCTTATTGGCTATAGGTGTTCCCCCCGCCCCGAAAACTGTGGTTGTCCCAGGATTCCTGGGTCTTCTGTAGTCAGTCCATGCCTCACCTGGCTGCCATGCGGGCGGAGAAAGAAAAGCATCGATGAACATCTATCAAAAATATTGTTCCTGATTCTTTCTATGGGCCAAATCTGCCTTCAGGGAAGGCTGCAAAGACCCCACCGCAGCAACGGTCGCTTTAGAGAGTTCTTACATGACCTTGAAGAAAGTTGATTTAGTCAAATGTTGCTTGACACTTAGCTTAAATTCATCCACCTTACAGTAAAAATGACCTGATTTCAAAACATGATGAATAGCAATCAGTCATGGCAAAAGATGGTATGAGGAACTTGCAGAATTTCTGTCAGCGAAGTTTGCTAATTACAACTTAAGCAAATGCCTGTAGGGAGAGATCTAGCCATCTCAAACCCAGCTTTGGAAAAGAAGGGGTGGGCACTCGAGGTCTAAGAGCATTTTCTAGGATTTATTTAAACATCTTGACCTTAAAAAGAAATGTACATATATGTGTATATATGTATACACATATATATATATAAATGCTTTGAAAGAGAAGAAAATTTTATATGTCACCTAAACTAAGACTTAATACAGAATATGCAGTTGGAGGAAAGCATGAACATTTTCACAACTTCAGTGACCTCATTAGTTTCTCATGATACATGTACAAATAGAATGAATGGTCACATGAGGTATAGAATGAAGAAGTCTGGCCTACATTTTAGGATAAATTCGTAAAATCCATATTAATCTCATCTTCTAGGAAAGATTTCTAACTTCTTTTCTACAAATATTCTAGTTTGTAAGCGTAGAAATTGTAGTGCAATTTAATAAGATGCTATTTTACTCATGTTCATTTAAAACATGAGTAATTCAACATGCTATTTTCTTAAAAGATATACTAAACAAACCTGCTAAAAATACTTCAAAGAAGAACTGATACACTGGATCTGTCTCTGGCAGACTTGACATTGCAAAATGCATGACAGATCCTTGAGTGGTGACAACCCAATATTTCCAATGAGTAGCACTCATTTTCTGTAGCATTTCTTCTGCGTCTTTCAGCCTCGTAGTAACGTAAAAGAAGTACATTTTTTTTACAATGTTTCTGCAGGTTTTCTGTAACTAGGAACTGAACACTGGAGAAAACTTTCTTCTCCCAAGGCTGAAGTGGTTACAGGGACGGCTTTTCAGAGCACACTTGGTATGTAAATGTCAAGTCATGCTGAAGGAGACCTGACTCCACTTAAATTTCTCTCTCTCTTCTGTTCACCAAAGGCAGAAACTCAGGAGGAAGGAATATTTCTATCTTAGGTATCGTGCACTTCTAAAACAATGAAGTAAACTTAAAACCCAGAGGACTCTGCAACGTTTTGTTGCTTCAGAGCTGCAGAAGTTAATCCCAAGAAAAGGTAGCAACTAACATTTATTCTACAGGCACTGTGCCAGCAGATCATGTAAACTAACTTCCTGATCCAAAATTCTGAAGAAGAATTCTTCTGAAGAAGACAAAATTATGTAGTATGTTCTGAATGTTTTAAAAGTTATCAGTTGATGACCTTTACTTAAGCAAAGTAACTTCTCAGCTCTGCTTTCTGAGTGGTGTGGAGGTATTAAAGTTCTTTTCAACTACAGAGGGACAGCCTAAATTGTCAAAATGTCAATTAAATTATGCCACACCATAGAAGTTGAAGAATGCCTTTTATGAAGAAAGCTACATGGAATATGTGCAAATATAAGTTATTTTCTGAGAAAGGGAAAGGTACTCAATCCCTTACAGCTCCCTTATTTAAAGAATCATAGAATGGCCTGGGTTGGAAGGGACCTTAAAGATCACCTAGTTCCAACTCCCCTGCCACAGCCCGGAATACCTTCTGCTAGATCAGGCGGATCAAAGCTCCATCCAACCTGGCCTTGAGAGAGTAACTTCCAGGTATCCACAGCTTCTCTGGGCAACCTGTGCCAGTGACTCACCACCCTCACAGTAAAGAATTTCTTCCTAATATCTAATCTAAACCTACTCTCTCTCAGTTTAAAGCCATTCCCTCTTATCCTGTCACTGCTGTAACCCCATTGTAGAAGGCCACCAATTTTGTCAGGCATTATCTACTTAGTGAAGGCACATTGGTCATCAACAATTACCTAATTATTTTTCTGGTGCACTTCGAAAGTTTCCAGGAGCATCTGATCTGTGATGGGTCCAGAAAACATAGGTGAGTTTTACTGGCCTGTAGTTCCCCATTCCATCCTTACACGCCTTTTTAAAAATGTGGGTTATGTTTTCCCTTCTCTGGGCAATGGGAACATCACCAGACTACCACAACTTCTCAAATATGGTGGATAGCCTCTTAGTCACTTCCTCTGCCTGTCTCTTCAGGATCCATGGATGTATCTCATCAAGTCCTGCGGACTTGTGCACCTTCAGGTTCCTTAGATGGTCTCAAAACTGATCTTCATCTGCAGTTCAGTCCCTTTACTTGCTACTAGTTCTGCAATTCTGGCAGTGTGGCTGGAGTCCTTAACAGGGGAGACTGAGTCAAAAAATCCGTGGAGAACCTCAGCCTTCTCCATGTATCTGGTAACCAGGTCTCCTGTTTTGTTCCAGAGAGGGATCATATTGTCCCTATTCTTCCTTTCATCACCAACATACCTATAGAAAATTTTCTTGTTGCC
Source organism: Platysteira castanea (assembly GCA_013397175.1). NCBI lineage: Eukaryota > Metazoa > Chordata > Aves > Passeriformes > Platysteira > Platysteira castanea. Next base: position 348 of record VYXC01003768.1, on the reverse strand, counting down.
CTTGATGTCCTTGGCAAATTTTATCAGGTCTTTAGCTTTCCTAACCTGATCCCTGGCTGCTCAGACAGTATCTTCATATTTTTCCCAGGTTACTGTCCTTGCTTCCACCCTCTGTGTACTTCTTTTTTGTTTTTCAATTTGTCCAGGAGCTCCTCCTTCATCCACATAGGCCTCCAGATATTTTTGCCTGACTTCCTCTTTATTGGGATAGATCACTTGTGAGCTTGGATGTGGTGAGCCTGGAATATCAACCAGCTTTTTTTGGCCTCTCTTCCCTTCAGGGAGTTATCCCATAGTACTTGACTAAGCAGATGCCTGAGGAGGCCAAAATCTGCTCTTCTGAAGTCC
>VYXC01003766.1:810501-867455 GCA_013397175.1 Platysteira castanea | reverse complement strand
CCCGGAAGCGCTGCCGGAGCGGCCGCCGGCCCGGCTCTGTGGCGGCGCGGGCGGGAGGCGGCCGCGGTCCCGGGGGCACCGCCATGGAGCACATCCGCACCACCAAGGTACTCCCGGTGCTGCTGCACGGCAGGGGGGCGACAGGGGAGCCGCGGTAGCTGTCTGGCCGGGAGGGCCTGCCCAGCCCGGCGCGTCCGCTGCGGGCGAGGGCGTTGTTGTTTTCCCTCGCTCCTGCTGTTTTGTGGCTGGTGCCTCCCTGCGAGGGGCTCTGGAGCGGCCCGTGCCGCTGGAAGGGGTGGAGGGCTCGGGGCGTGCTGCTCCAGTGGGGCCCCATGTCTGTAGTAAGGGGAAGACGCTAAAAATCCTGGTGTAGGGGTTTTTGTGGTGGAGTGGGGAACAGAAGAAGCGAGCTGGGAGAAGATTGCAGTTGTTTTGTGTGCTCTGGATATGGTTCTGTGCAGCTTTTTCTAGTTTTGGAGGCAAATCGGTTGTGAAAAGAACTGATTTGTTTCTTCCTTTTTGAAGACTCCAGTGTGTGTTGTTAAATACGCAGGCCGTCAGTACATGTGTAATGTGTTAGGCTATTCAAAAAATATTGGCTAAGCTGTAGTTGGCATTTTGGACTTCTCTGACTTTTATTTCCTGTTATTAGTGTGTTGGTATTCTTTATATAATGAAAGTGCAAATGGAAGGTCTTTCTTCTTGTTGTGGCTAATTTTTAAGTAAGTTTTTAACTCATCAGCTTTTATAGAATTAAATTTCTAACAGTATTTTTGTCACCTTGCTCATCATCCCTGACTGCAAAGGTTGCTGAAAAGACTCCCCGTGTCTGCTGGGTCCTGGAAATTGTCAAGTGATTAATTCCTGAACCTGGTAGTCTGATTTTAAAGTAGATTTATAGATATGTTTAGAAAAGGAATGTTCATATTTCTGTCCAAATAGTAGATTTATAACCAATAATTACATAAAGGAACAGACTTTTAAATTTTTTGAGTAACAGCTTACATAACTTTTATATAAATCTGTATAGCTACTTTTATTTTTCATATACATGTGTATATGTGAAACAGAAGGAAGGTCTCTGATGAAACTACCATTAGTGACACTTTATTAATCTTGCACCAGGCTGACAGATTGGAGATAAAGTTTCTTTATCAGCCTGTTTATTTATAAACATGAAGGTCCTTGTTTGGAAACTTAATATTGTATTGTTACAGTCAGTAGCTGATTTTGAAATGAAAGCTAGACTAAAGCCAATGAGTCTTGATCAGAGAGTAGCTGTTTAAGTTTCAGACCTGAAATTGAGACTAGAAAGGCTGCTGGTCGCTGACTTCCTTGCATCAGATTGTGTTTCTGCATGGCTTTGGAGCCCTGCTAGGGAAAAAAATACTTCATGTAACATTATAACTGAAGAGAGAAATGAGGTCTGAATGCAATTTGTAAGATACAAGACTTACCACAAGAAGGAATTATTTTTATAATTCATAACAAAAAAAATGCATTCTTAAAAGTCAGTGTCATGGTTAGAAATAGTGTGATATTTCTTTTGTTACAACTGTATTTCTCGCTTAGCTTTTTGTAAGCTGTTGGTTTATCGAATATCTAGATGGATTAAAATGCATATAGCCGGGCATTGCAGGTATAGGAGGCAAGATAAGTACAGTACAATTTGCACTGAGGGTCTTAAAAGTTCAGTTTGTGTGTAGGTTCAAGCTGGATCTCATGCCAGCTGTTCTGAAACATCCCTGATTTGTCTAATCTGATGGCACTCCTGTTTTTTCAGTTTAGTTGAGTAAAGTCATAGTGAAATAACCTTGAAATAACAATGCAGTCTTACATAAATTAACTGCTGTACAGGGGAACTGTTATCCCCAGGAGAAGGTGATGGAATAGGTTTTATACCTCCTCCAACTTCAGTTTGCTGGGAATGTTGATGTTAAAATTTTCTTAGAACTGTCAGCACAGCTATCTGAAATTAAGTTAAGCTTTTTGTGAAATTAAACTCTCCAACAGATTTATGTTGAATAAGGAAGTGAGGTCAACTTAAAAATCACTTCTGAGAGTTTTATATTTATGTAGCAACAAATGATCAAACTATTAAGTGTGGTGGTGAAATTAAGAATATGTTGTTTTACAATGAATCTTTATAGTATCCTTAAGGCTATTTTAAAGCAAAATGTAGTAGAAAAGACTGAAAATTCTTCAGTCAAATCTGTTTGCGTATTTGAAGTCAAATCTGTTTTAGTGAAAATACTGCTAGATTTTCTATTGAAGATGGAAAGTTGTGCTTAGTTTGCTAAATCAAACGGCAAAAGAAAAAGGTATATAATAAGCTGAGTACCCATTTAAGCTGGCTTGAGTCAGATTTAAATGAAAGTGTCATCTGTGGAGGCTAAATCTAAATAGTATTTCAGTTGCCTTTAAGACAAGTATATCTATGTCTTAGCTTACAGAATTCTTGAAGACTTTACCTAGGTAAGTGGAAGTTGGACCACTGATGCCTGTCTTCATCTAATGTAGAAACACAGCTTTGAGAAAAGCTGCCTTGTTACATGGAGGAGAAGGAAACCTCGCATGCCAGGATTTTGTGGCTTGTGTTACTGGAACAAAGCTGGAGCAGTTTGTATGCACTTCTCAGTTTGCTGGGGAGGTTCAGTGCCAGGTACCTGAGCAATTGGTGCTGCAGATCTGCCCAGTATGAATTCTGTGTTTTGGCTGTGGTGCATTCACTTATGCCACTCTGTACCTGAGACTGGTATCTTGGTGGTTTCAGCATAATGTATTTTGAGGTACTGATGCATATTGTTTCCAATTTTTTTGTTTTCTAAACTGAAATCTAGAATATTATCGTAGTGCTGACTTCTAGTATTATTTGTATTTCCTTCATTCTATTTTGCATTCATTAAGTTGGTTTTTTTAACTTTCAAAAGTAAAATTAGGCCTTTCTAGTTCCTAAGAAATACCTGGATATTTTTTTCTGTTTTGTATGTGCCTTTAGTAGGTAAATTTGTACATAGGAATTAAAAATCGCTTAACATCAGCACAGTAGATGTGGGCTGTCCTTGTCGCCTCCTCTGAGTGCTGGTCTTGCTGGTGTGGAAGTTTTTGGAGTTCTGCCATGCATTAAATGGTAGCACAGAGCTTTCACTTGGCATTAATGAGATAGTGCTGCCAAGAAACAGGAATGCATGGAGATAAGCCATTAGCCACTGTCCTTTCCTGTTCTTGCACACAAAGAATTTTGTAGTGCTTGGTTCAAATGAATCACTCTGTGGAGCCCAGGAGGTTAGGAAGAGCAGATAAAATTCAGGCTATCTAGAAATAATTTTTCTTTTGAAATGTTTTCCGTAGGGTTGAGATAACAATGTTGGTGAAATACCAGAAGGAGTCATTGGCCCTTGTGAGGCTCAAGCCTGAATTATCTGCTTCAAATGCCAGCAGAGTCCTTGAATTTCTAGGAGTTTTTTGTAATTATCAGTATAATGCTTGCATTTCATTAAGAATGTATTTTGACTATGAGGCAAGGTTATAATAATACAGATTTTTGAAGTTGAGGAATTTATGAAAGACAGTACATAGCTAAAATTTTGAAGTCATGAGAGCGTAATCTTTATGGCTTTGAGTCTGCAGACAGCCAATAAAGCATGTTCCTGAGATCAGCTGTTAATTCAGTGCTGGCATCTTGATAACAGGAAATTGTTAGTGTATGTTTGCTGTATTTTGGGGAAGCAGCCTAAAAGCTTAGTAATTAATAATTCTTCCTTTTAAAAAAACTCAAACTAAAAAAATGCTCAATACTTTTGTAACGAAACAGGATATTTTGACTAGTTGGTCTCAAAGCTTGTGACCGCTATAGTTTGGCCCAAATAGCCTTGTGTGTGCTGTGTTATGTTTCCTACCGTTTTCAAAATTATTGCACAAACTGACAAAGCCTTTGCTAAGTTAGGATTTAAATTTCTGCAAAAACTAAAAATTAAGTTTTATTCCCCCCTCCCCTTTTTTGTTACAGGTAGAGCAAGTGAAATTACTGGATAGGTTCAGCACGAGCAATAAGTCACTGACGGGAACTCTGTACCTTACAGCAACTCATCTGTTATTCATAGATTCAAACCAGAGAGAGACGTGGGTAAGGATAATGAGTGCTTGTGGCTTAAAGGCATGGGTTCTCCAGATGCATTTATTCTTCCTGATCTAAGGTTGAATTTGTTTACTAAAATGTTCTTAGTTGTTCCCTCTGCTCTCCTCCTTCATGGTATCATAATAAATTAATGATTCACAGATTATACTCTTGCGTGACACTGCTGCAGTTGAAATCAGGTCATGTTGAAAGTTTTGACTTTTCCTCAGGCTGCTGTACTTCATTCTGTAGCCTTCACTTGTACTTCTGAATGCATGTGTGCTGGTTTTCTTTAAATAACTGACTTGCACCATAATTCTGAGGCAGGAGTGGGAGACCTGATACATAGGTTAAGCATCAGGTTTAAAATTTCAGAGTTAACTTACCTGGTAATTAGATTGTACCTAGGTTAAATGAGATAGAAAAAATCCTAAGATCTCAGGTTTGGTGGAATACTGAAGATAACATGCACTTTTTTAGAGCAGTAAGCAGCTGTTTCTTCACAAGTATTCGTCTCTGGAATAAAAGGTTTCAGACGGGGCCGCAGTTTCTTGTTGACCGTTACCAGTGTTACGCAGTCAAAGCTGGCTAGTACAGTAATTCCCATTAGTTTTTATGCTCAGTGCCCTGGTGGCACACATGTGGACATCAAGTTGTGGCTCCCACTGGAGCCCAGCCACCTGACTTGAGTTAGGGCCTTAAGTCTTTCATCCTCCAGGATGAAATATCATCTCCCTGGCTGTGGTAAATTTTTTTTTCTGTAGGTGTATTTTCCTGGATTACCCTTAATCCTGTATCCTGGTTATCTGACTGAGTGCCTCATGGTGCTTTCAAGAAAATTTATTTTTCTATTATTTTTTCTTGGATACAACGTACAACTTTGTACAAACCAAACTGTTATCCTTTCATACAAAATGGGTTTTTGGGGAGAACATGAGTCAGAAGCATTACTTGCTTGCATCTCCCTATGCACTACATTAAAAGCTTTCATTTTGGGGAAATTGAACCTATACTCAAAGTACTGCATTTCTGATGATAATGCAGGTACCAAGTATAATTATCATAATGTCTCCAAGATAGTCTCTTTGTAAATGCATATTTGGAAGCATAATTTTCAGATGCCTATCAAATTCTGATCAATGTTTGAGAGGACTTGATTGCTTCATTGAGGTAATTGAAATTCTGTCAGGAACATCGTGTTTAGTTGAGGTAATGTATCTGGGCCTTTCTTCCCACAGTTGAACAGCAGTTACTTTCTGTGTATTTACCTAAATCTTGTGTAGATTTGCCACGCAGATAAATCTACGGAAGGCTTTTTTATGCCCATTGCTGTGACAGTTCTGTTAAAGTGGTCATAAGCATTTAGCTGAGAAACTGTCATGTTTATCTAATGCAGTAGGTAATATAGGAGATGTTTTTCTTACGTCCTGTTCCTTCTGTAGATGTTAAATACTGAAATTCTGACATCTTCAGGATCCTCTTTATCTTTCATACATTGAATTCTTTTCCCTTACTTGCTTTATTTTGTCTGAAAATACTGAAGTATGTTCCTGTAGATCCTTTAAAAAATAGATATCCTGTCTGGATACTGCCTAATGAGATATAAACCTGTCAGTTAACAAAGTTAAAAGAAAACTGAACAACCACAGTGGAGTTTTACATCTTACTTTTGCATTTAGAAGGATATTTAGGGTTTGTTACAAATACTAGGTAACCCTTCAGAATGACAGAAGAGAATAATTAAATTTTTATACATTTTAGTATCCTGATCAAAATGATGTTCTTGGATTTCTGCGTCTAAATGTATTTCTTTTTGTAACTGACTGACAAAATTAGTCAAAAATCCGTATTCAGGATTGCTTAGTGTGTTGTTTTACATCTGCTGATCTAAATAGTATGCTGTTCTTATTTTTCATCAGCATGCTTACTCTGTGAGTTTTTGTATGTCACAGATATTACATCATCACATTGCCGCAGTGGAAAAACTTCCCTTGACTACTTCTGGCTGCCCCCTTGTCATCCAGTGCAAGAACTTCAGGATAGTTCACTTTGTTGTACCCAGAGAGAGAGATTGTCATGACATTTATAACTCTTTGCTTCAGCTGTCAAGAACAGGTAATACTTGTAGCCGTAAAAGACTTGGCAGTATATGCATGGATAACAAGTTGTGGGGGGTGGATGTGTGTGTGTGTAAACCATGTCTCATTTATTTTTTTTAACCATGCATTATGTAAAGTCATACATGGATTTGGTATAAAAATAGTTTTTTTGATTAAATATTAATCTGCATAAAAATTTAGAAGCTGTGTTGTCCGGCTTTTGTATGTCACTGATGTTCCTTAACAGAATGAGAGATCCCTTTGCTTTTTTTTTTTCATTTCCAGTGTTGTTCCTGAAATCATGATTATAAGTGTGTATAGTCTCTCTTAATTGTGTGTTCATAGATAAAAAACCCGCTAGGCAAATCAGTTGCTACAAATTTCATGCATTCAAAAATAAAGCTGAAATTTTGATGGTGGAATAAGATTACCAGTTCAGCTTTACAAGAGACTTCTATCATTCAGTATGGTCTTTTGCATTTTCTGCTTTGTGTTTAGAACAGTGCAAAATGTCACCTGTGATAAGTAAATAGCATACTAGGGAAACAAAATTTTTGCAAGCTTTTCTTTTTTAAGGGAAACTTTAAAACTTACTGTTTTTAAGGTCAGTAAATATAAATTTCAGTTCTTGCCTCCCAAAATAGTTTGTTCTTTCAATTCCTGTGACGTCTTCTAATAATTCTGCCTTTTGCCTTAAGTTTGTCAGTCTTTATTTTGCGACCTGTGCTTTGCCCTTACAGCTTTAGAAATGTCTCTTCTGAAATAGGTCAAACACACTCAGGAAAATTTTCATAACCTACCTCTGACTAGGTATCTGTAATGATGTCAGTTAACTGTAGGATAGTTGAAGAACAGATATGTCAAACATGTCAAGTATCTATTACTTAGTCCTGCTTCTGTGAGTCTTGAAGTCTGAGACTTTCTCTCCATTACATATTCTTTACCTTTCAGCAAAATATGAAGAACTCTATGCCTTCTCTTATAATCCAAAACAAAATGAATCTGAGCAAGTCAAAGGTTGGCAGCTTATTGATCTAGCAGAAGAATATAAGAGAATGGGAGTGCCAAATGCTTACTGGCAGTTGTCTGATGCAAATCGTGATTACAAGGTAAGTGTTGTAATGGAAACACATTCTGCTCTGCATCTGTTCCTGATGAGGCCTATAGAAAACAGCCTAGTACTGTGAAGTCACTTGGCTTGCCATATAAGCAAAAACTTGTGAGGAGAGAGAGTTGCGGGGAGAGAGTTAACTCCTTAATCACTGTGCAATCTCACAACTTCCTAATTGAAGTTTTTCCCAAGGGCTCATTGAGAGAGTATGTGTGCACGGATGCATGGGCTCTTCGGGATAGTTTGGAGAGTATAATTACCTGTTTGAAGCCCAGCCCCAGTGATTCTGGTGCTCTGCAGCTTTGTGATCTCTCTCTTAACTGAGCAGGATTCTACTTTAGCATTTGCCATGCTGGTTGTGGTGGTGTGGCGGATTCTGAGATTAGATTTCACCTTACTTTGTAGTCTGCAAATATTAAAAAAAGAGGGAAATAATTTCAGTGTTTTATTTGAAACACATTCTTAGCATTTCTACTACAGAGTTGCATCTTTGAGAGTGAATGCTGGTATGGTGGTGCTTGGCTGTGTAACTTGGATACCAGTTTGTACTGCCTTATCAATGACTTGTCTCCTTTGTGTTTTGTACATGTGTATAATGAAACATGGCAATGTTTATCCTTTGTGTCTTAATTCACCTTACATCTTTCAAATTAAATACAATAAAACTAGGATAGGCTTTGTGCCTTGCCTGTAAAATCATTTTTGTGTATCTGTGTCTTTCAGATTTGTGAAACCTATCCTAGAGAGCTTTATGTTCCCAGAACTGCAAGCAAGCCCATAATTGTTGGTAGCTCCAAGTTCAGAAGCAAAGGAAGATTCCCAGTGTTGTCATATTATCATAAAAATAAAGAGGTATAGTGTGACTTCCTTTTACTGCAAATATGCTGAAAAGTATTTCTCAACACTTGGCAGTAGTTCAAGCGTTGGTAAGGAGGTTCAAGTACAGTGGCTTGTGTGGCAAGGGTGTGACTCAGGATAACCCTGAATACAGCTGACAGGAGTGGTGCCTAACAGGATGCTGAGCAAGCCTAGGCAGATTAAAATAAATCCTTAAGTAATCAGTTGATATTCAGTCGAATCTCCTAAAGTTTTTAGAAACTAACGTTAATGTAACTGAAGACAGCTTTCTTTTAAGGGATTTGTCTTCCTTGATATATCAGGAATAAAATCTGTTAGGTCAAAATGGTGGGAAAAAAACCCAAGCAAAACCAACGATGAATGAACAAAATAACAGAATTGGTTCCTTAAGGAGTTATTTGCAAGGTAAAAAATCCTACAGTGTAGGATATAAGATTTTGCAGAGGGTGGTGTAAAGCAGTATGTATCAGTCTCAGCTCTGGAAGGAGAGAAGGACTGTCACCTTGCTGAGTTAAAGAGCTTGACTGGTGAATGTGAAGCTACTAGATGGATTTAAACATAAATACATTATTATTCAAACATTGGAAGATGTACCTGATGCCTTCTGAAATACAACATATCATTGAAAATTACATTACAAAAATTACGTTAGATGATAACAAATTGTACTTGCAATAATAAAATCATGTCTGTGTCATTAGTAAAACCACACATAATTCATTCCATATTAAGGGAGTAGCTTGCATTCCTAAAGTGTAGTTTTTCCAGCCTGTACTTTTGTGAGTTTTCATGTCCATTATGTAAACTAATACCTTGCCCATGCAGATGAACCTGAAAAACTGTTTTGATGAACCTATTGATTTAAGGTGTAGGTACTGTGTTTTAAGGTTTCCAAGAGATATGCTTAAAAAGCTGGAACACCTGAACTTTATTCAGTTTTCTGGTGCTATTGGCTGAATGTTTCAGTGTCTTTTGAGATTCTGCAAAGCACTTCAAGCACAGGTATTAAACTGATGCTAATTTGTTCTTTGTTGTCTCTGGTAGGCTGCAATTTGCAGATGCAGTCAACCTCTCTCAGGTTTCAGTGCTAGGTGCCTGGAAGATGAGCACATGTTGCAAGCCATCAGTAAAGCAAATCCTTCAAATCGCTACATGTACGTCATGGACACCAGGCCGAAGGTAGGTGCTTGGAGTGCTACAGACAAGCCTCTCCTCCTGAACATTAGAGTACAGGGATATAGTGTAATTCTGAAAAATTTGGAGTTAAGTATAAGCAAAAATGTTTTAAAGATAAGGTTAGGCCTCTCTATTCAGGTGTTTAATTACTTGCTTTCTTAAAGAAGTCGAACCTGTCCCAGTAGTTAGCTAGAATCCACTGAATGTGCTTCTGAACTTTGAGAAGTGCATGTAAAATATACTTAGATCATAGTTAAGAAGTGAATAATTGAGTGGGATCCAAGTAATTTAACTGTTGGAGATGAAATTCATGAAATGGTGAGCTGTGATGGGATTTCTTTTGGAATGGGAGAGAGTACTATGTTCTGTGGAAATGATCTGTGCAAACTGCCTCAGAAAGGAGGAAGGGGGGGAAATTCTGTTGTAGCATTCTGAGGTCATCATAGAACGGCTTGAGTTAGAGGGGGTCCTAAATATCATCTCCAGCCCCTCTGACCAGGTTGTTCAGAGCTCTATCCAATCTGGCTTTGAACGCTTCCAGGATCCACAACTTCTCTGGGCAATGTTTTGCAGTGCCTCACTATCATACTTCATCACTGTCTAATTAAATTGAATTCTGTTATTTTATCGAATTATGCTATGACCTGTGTTACAATGTGTGGGTAGCTCTCACTCTTTAAACCCATCTGCATTTCAATTAGTATTAATTTCACTCAAGTGTCTGAACACAGGAGCTGAAAATGTCTGGTTCTTACTCTTTCTTTTGTAGATGAGTTGTTTTGTAGTGTCCTTGCTCAGAAATGTTTGGACACAAGTAAAGGTTTAATAGTTAGGAATATGGAGAAGAGAATAGAAATTACTAAATGCATTATTCACGTATGTCAGTTCTAAGTATAGACTATTTCCTTTTTTTTATATACTGTCTCTTTCTTCAGTGCTTTCAAGCTGGTTTGCCACAAATTGTGTATTAGAATCTGTTTATACTCTGTGCTCTTGTGTTTTTTTTCCCAGTGCATTCAATTGAAATTGCTTGACTTTGGTTTCTTAATTTGATATTTTTGTTCCAATAATGGTTTTCAGTATTTTTATTTTCCTCTTTTAAGCTTAATGCAATGGCTAACAGAGCTGCTGGGAAGGGCTATGAGAATGAAGACAACTACTCAAACATCAGGTTCCAGTTTGTTGGCATTGAAAATATTCATGTAATGAGATCTAGCTTGCAAAAACTCCTGGAAGGTATGTTTTAACTGTACTAAAATAGTGTATTTGAAAACAGGATAAGTGTTTTTCTGAAGTCTTTAATAGTAGCTTACACAAACCACATTGACATTTCTGTGCTTTATTCCTGTGTTTAGTACCAGTTTGCTGTGCTCTATGGTAACGAATTACCTTAAACCTCGACCTTCAAACTGTAAACACACCTGAATGGAGTTATTTTGAAGAAAATTGAATGGCTCATATGTGTTTAGTGAATTTTATTAGTATGTCAGTGAGAAAGACTGCTGTGTTTTCCAAGTGTGTGTCTGTAGCTATATTTTAATTTACAGAGTATCAGTTCTTCAAGGAGCACTTTGTTCCATAGGATTCACAATAAGCGTACAAAATTTGAGCTCTTTGACCTGGCGAGCCCCTTGTATGCTTGTAGGTGTTTGTAGAGAAGGGGCAGGGCGAAATGTGAGCCACTTCACCATACCACTGCCTGCCTCCTGGTGGTGAAAATGGAGAGGCAGAAGTGTGTTCGTAATTCTGTTACTATTTTATTTATGTAGACAGCTGAGAGAAAATTTAAGACATTTTGTGGAGCACTAATACTGAGATTAGAATACAGTGGCAGAAGTGAAGCTTCCACACCTGACAGCAAATGCATGTGTAAGTGCTCGGCTTCTAGAATTATGCAAGTATTTCCAGTTATGGAGAAGGTTTACGCTTGTATGGAAGCCTATTTTGATGAAGGGATTCTGGCTACATTAATCAAGAGATCTTACAGACTAGTGGTGTAGTCTTCACTTTCACTCAACCTGGATGTGCTGCTAACCTATTCTTCAGGCACTCTGCACAGAATCCTACTGAGCTTTGATAATATGTGTCTTGTTATTCCTGCATGTGTTTTTTTCTAAAGGAAAGATGAGAAGCATGATCCTGAGCTTGAGTTTTTAGATTTGGCATAATCTCCCTTTTTCTAACTAATACATTCAGTTCTGGAAAACTAGCTAATAAATCTTGATTTTATTTTTATTAGGAGGCCTGCTCCTGTGTAATAATGTCTGATGCAGAAGTGTGTGCATCAGACAGTTAAGCTTCAGAGACTCCATATTCCTTCCATTTGAATTGGCATCCCACCAGCAATACTTAGTAAAGATGTGTCTGTAACTTTTTTTAAGGATGGAATATGTTTTAGTGTTTCCTTGTGTGGAGAATTGGTTTGTTTAAACACTATTGAACAAAATGATGAGTGATCTCTATTGCTTGTTTTCCACATAATTTTTTTTTTGGTAAATGAACACAGTTGTTCTACCTCTGTTCAGCCTGTATGATTCACTATAGTTTTGCTGAATTCCACTCTAGAAGTAGGAGCATCTTCAGGGGTAGGAAGGACCCTTAAAATTTAGAGATGTATGCAATAATTTACCCTTCAGCCCCTTGTAGAAATGTGCCGTTGGTGGGATGATCTGGAAGAAAATGCTGTGAAAATGGCTTATAGCCTAAAATGAAGAAAATGCCATTTAGCTTCCGTGTACTCACTTCCCCTGGATGTGCTGAACTGAATGTTCTCAAATCAGAGCATGATACCAGTGACACTGTTTGTTCAAGCACCACTGTAACTGGGACTGCCCTCAGTTGTTTGGGCTTTTTATACCAAACAACTGTTATTCATTGTTTGGTGTGTGTCCTGGTCCTCGGCTTCATGTCTGTCTGCCTGATTTCCTTCAGAACCTAATGATTCCACTGGCAAGGCAAATGTGAGACATAATCCTTCCCAACAGCCTTTTGTAATGGGACTACACCATGGAGCATGCTAGGGGGATTTACAGTCTAGTCTTCATTTTGGATTCAGCTGTTACTTAAATATCTTGGATGCAGCAGTTCAAAACTTTTCTAAAATAGTTTTCTTCAGCATGAACATGATGACTCTGCCCCCCGATGAGCAGACTACAACACTCATGGGAGAGTCTTCACATAGGCTAAATTGGTAGCTGTGACATTAAATGCAAAGTTCAGGTTTTATATATGTAAATTACGGTATTGCATAACAGAAAAAATTGAACTCTGACAAGCAAAAGGATTTTGTGTATATCAAAAAGGAGCATTTCTGCAGAAAACATTTGGGAAAAGGACTCAATAGGTTCTGCAATCTTTTGCATATGTTTTGATGGTGGAAGTGTGTTAACTGAGGGGGTTTTGTGAGTTATGTGGAGTTTTCTGTATAGGAGAAGGGATTATCTAGGTTTTTTTATTTGTTAAAAACCAACCTCTACCTGCAACCTGCTGTGCTTCACTCTGCAGGTCTAGTCACCTCCTGAACTGCTGCCTGAGGCTTTGCTATTAGTGTGAGTAAGGACAATCAAGCAAGGGAACATTGAGGTTTTGGGGCTTATGTCCATATAGGGCTCGTGTATTTTATGATGGGATCCATATAGGCAGAACTATCTTGAAACATATTTATTGTGAAGTAGCTGAATTATCTTAGTGGTACTATAAATGGTACCATAAATCATCTTCAACCTTTTAGAAGACCATAAGGAACTGGAAAATAACTTTTTTCAGCATATAAGAATTGGAACAGTATCAATGCAATTGATTTAATCACCAACTGGTATAAAAATGCCTGTGTTAATTCACAGAAATGGAAAGTAACTCTTGGGGCTCAACATATGTGTTCCTATCTCTGCCTTCGTTTATAAAAATATGGAAATCTAGCTAGAAAGGGGAAATACTAGTGGTGAAATATTTCTGCCAAGCTGAAAATTTTGATCAAAAGCAGATTTTGACAGCAGTATCTGAGTGAAAACAAACTGAGGGCTGGAAGCCTGTTTATTTTCTAGCTGGAAAGCTTGTGCTTTATACCATAAGTTACAGACTGTGTGGGTGTGCTGCCATAAAGAATATCTCTAGGCACGGCTTCGTCTGTCCAGTTCCTTCCCTGCAGATGTTTGAATTTACAGGTACTTGACTATTTTCAGTTTCTCTCCTTCACCATAGAGTGGTTGGACCTGTGTGTGTACTGTTGTGACTGATCAGGTGTGTGGAACCACTGGTATAGAGAATGACTTGGTCCTTTCAGCTAGTTCACATTTTCATCTGATTTCCTCCGTGTGCTAGATCTTTTGGAAGCAGAACTCTTGCCTAATGATGCCTTTCAGACAAGGCAGAGACAAGGGAAAGCTAGCTTGCTTTTACTTCTTTACTTTATTAACCTTTAAAAGTAGGTCTTCTGTCCTGGGATTTGTTGATATTTTGTTACTTCATTGTGCTGTGGTTTGCTAGATAGTTTTGGAGATGATGAATATTTGTGAGTTTTAGAAAAGGTGCTGCAGTACTTACTTGGAAGCCTGTCATTCTTCTACTCTTCAGCAGCACCTGGCACTATAAATCTTCCTGAGCAATGGGAGGTGTACCAAAACTTGTTTGGCTGAAAGCTGAAAAACATCTCGTGCAGTTACAGGAAAGCTCTTTGAGGCAGTGATTTGAGTTTATAGCCCTCATTACATCAGGGGACTTGATTGAATATGAAGCTGCATCACAGAATGATTTGGTGAATTTTGTTCTCTACTTTTGCTGCTGACTCACTTCCTTTCATGGTCAGAGATAAAGATGATTTTGCAGCTGTTGTATCCCTACTGCTGACTATCATCTACAGCAGCTTTTTATTTTCATCTGGGGCCCAATGCTTTAGAATCATAAAATCTTTTAGGTTGAAAAAGACTTTTAAGATCACCAAGTCCAGCTGTTAAGCTTGGTGGAAAGTAGGCTTCCACGGTGGAAGAGGCAGGTATTTTTGTAGCTGGCAGCCTTGGGTGTCTTCTCTTAGAGTTATCTAGCTGAAGTTATGTTAGCCAGCAATTTTTTTTTTAATTGCCAGTAATTCATCAGTTTTGGACAGTAATGTAACTGTGTGAGTTACTATTCAAAATCGCACAAGAACCAGGTTATCTGTCTCACATGTGAATTGGTGTCTGTGTGAAAATCTTTCAGTCTACCTCTGCATCTCTTGCTGCTACACTGCAAAGCATCTTTCCTTTAATTTGAGTTCCTCCTTGCCCTCTGAATTGACATTATTGTTACAGGATCCAAGTATATTAGAGAAGAATGGTAGAGATCAGTCAGAAATGTAGTGTGTCGAGTCCAGAGGCAGACAAAATCTCAATGATTTCATCCCTGTGTTCTTGTACTGCACTTTATTCTCCTAAGCAGGGTGGAAGTGATGAAACTCTGGCAGTGTGACTACTCTGAACTGTGTGTATTGCCTGGATGCAGCTACTTCCCTACTACTAGTAGTAATTAAGTATTTCCAGTAAGCCTTTGGTATTTGCATTGCCTTCCTTGGTAAGACAAAAGTACGGCTTCCTAGTGGGGATAACCAGCGTATTTACTTGGAATGTCATTTTGCCAAAAAGACACAAAGATCTTACTCTTCTCGCTCGTGGTTATGTAGTTCTACAGAGTTGAAATCTGACTGGACAGCATTTTGTAGTACCCCTCCCTTAACCATTTGATTAGAAATCTTTCAGGAAACCACCACTCAACTTAGAACATAGGGGATTAGAAACAACATGCAATTATTCTTCTTTCCACGTTGCAGGGTGTAGGTAGCTGCAACTGCTTAAGGCTTTTTAACTCTTGGTTTCTTTCAGTCAGTGGCACAAGGGGTTTGTCTGTCAATGACTTTTTGTCTGGTCTGGAGAGTTCTGGATGGCTGCGTCATGTCAAAGCTGTGTTGGATGCTGCTGTCTTCCTAGCCAAGGTAACTTGATACTGCATCTTTATTTGATGGGAAGTTGAAAGCTACCAGAAAAATTATGCTTAATATTATGTAATGTGTAAAATTCTGCAAGTGAACTTTTTGGAGGTAAGTGCTTAGTATATATAACCCAGTCCATCTAATATACTGGTTAAAGTATTTTGTGTTTCTTTATGATTAGAGATATTAAATATTCCAGCTAATGTTGTGTGATTTTTTTGAAGGCTGTATGGTCAAATTGTTGGGAGACAAAGGGATTCTTATGCTTCCTGGTTCTCTAGATATTTTTGAAAGGTATAACCAGTTTGGTGGTGGATGGAACAAACTATTATTTAGTGTACCCTGAAAAATAGAACTGGGGCAGTAGTTGTAGAGCAGCCAAGGTGGCTGTGCTGACTTCATTTGGCAAGGAAATAGGATTCTGTGAATAATTCAGAGGAACAGTTGCCTCTGCCAAGCACTTATGAAGCCAAGGGCTTGGTCTGATGGGAGTGGATAAAGAAAAAACCTGGATCTTTGTTTTCACTAGGTGAAATAAGGAGTTATCTCAGTTTAAAAGTGGGTGAAAACTTCAAAATGTCAAAAATGTCTGAGCCAACAGGAGTTGATTTCTCAGCGGAAGCTAATAAGCATTTCCTAGGCCTTTACTTTTATGTAGCATAATGATGAACAAGTGGTATCTTTAATGGTGTGTTGACATCGTTTGGTTTTTTTTAATCTATACTCTGTAATGTGCAATCTAATTATTGTTAGGTTTTCTTATAAATTTAGTTTTATAAGGGAGAGAGAGAGAACTGGGAACCCCTGTAGGGGTTAGGGTATGCAAAGGTGGTAGTGGAATTTCTTTTCTTTTCAAGGAGTTTTCTATACTTTCATGAAGAGAAGTTCCTACTTTCTGATAATATTAAATCTTTTCCTCATAGTAAACATTTTCTTAGCTTTGTTAAATAAGATGGGCTATGCTATGAGTTGGAAATAAATGTAGTGTTTTTATTTATTTATTAGTTTTTGAATTCAGTCTAGAAAAGAACATTGATTAAGAAACATCTGTGTTTTGCAGGCAATAGCGGTTGAGAGTGCAAGTGTATTGGTGCACTGTTCAGATGGCTGGGATAGGACTTCCCAAGTTTGTTCTCTTGGAGCTCTCTTGCTAGATTCCTATTACAGAACAATCAAAGGATTCATGGTAAGCAGATGTTGAGCTGCAATGTTGAGTTTTTCCTTGGTAAAGAAAGGGTGTAAAATGTTTGAGTGTGAAAGGGAGCAGAGGAAACATACTGATTTCTTTTATTTTTGTAGTTACAAGTGTAAAATGAGATTTGCAGCATACTGATAAATATTTCATATAGAAATACTTTGCTACTTGAAAAAAGCATTTATTTAAAATCTAAAAAACTGAAATACAAACAGCAGATTGCTTTAGTCACCCTGCAGAAATGTTGCAATGATTGCCTTTTGCATCCAAACAGGTCCCTTATCTATGATGTAGAAGGATTCCAAAGTGCTTATGTGGGATAGCGCACCTACTAAATTACAGCAGCTCTGTGTTTTATCATTTGTCTCCAAAACAACATTTTTAAAATCTAAAAATGACAGTACCCTCAGTGATAGAGACTTAAAGATGTCTAAGCAGTTTAAATTTCTTCATCTTTTTATAGAGAGGAAAGAATTTCAATATGACTGTTCAAAATTTTAGACTAGGAAAATCAACAGTGTCCTTCAGTGACAAGGCAAGATATTATGGGAACTCCTCAATGATAGTACATAAACTAGTTCAATGTATTGGCTAGAACTAACTGCCACAAATATCACAAACACTGAAAGTGAAGTTGAGGAAGAATTAGAAGAGGATTCATTTGTTGCAAATAGTGAGAATGTGTGTAATCTTTGGGGAAGTAATTTAATCTTTTTTGGGTTTTGATTAATCCTTGCTTTCAGCTGAAGTTCTGTGAAGGTTCTGTGTTCTTTTTGGTGCTTGATAGTGTGACCAAAATGATAAAACAAGCTAGTGTTGATATTAACAAACTTACTGCTATAAATGTTAGAAAGAATATAATATGTGGTTTTATGTAAACTATGATAGCAGGCACGCAATACTAAAATTTTTCCTATTCTTTGCCACAGAAAGTTAATAAACTACTAGTGAAGTCATGCAACACTTTTCTTAAAATTATCAGTTATCTGATCAGCAAGTTGCTTAACTTTTTTTACTAGTTTTAGAAATGTACTTACAGAATCTCATGCAAAACTTGAAGAAAATAAAGAAGCTACAAAGTAGTAAATAGTTCTTTCTTCTATAGCTTGTTGGACTCAGATTTAAAGTATAATATATTGATAACCTGTGGGGTTAATACTGTAGGTGTAAGAAGGAGTAATATTTTACATGAGATTTTGTTTTTTTAACCTTCTAGGTCTTGATAGAGAAAGACTGGATCTCTTTTGGGCACAAGTTCTCTGACAGGTAGTTCACTCCTCCAATATAGTAAAGTGTATACAGCGAACCGAACTAAGTATTTTTAAATGAAAGACAGCTTGTATATGTTGCATTTCTAGCCACACTGCACCAGTTCAGCAATGAGTAAGCTGTTTTCAGTAGACGAGGCACTTATCTTGCTGTCTACAGTGTATTGCAATTTATTCAAATACCTGTTGGATAATTGATTTTATTGCAGATAGAAATTTTTAGTGCTACTGGTGCCTTGTTCTCTGGAGTTATGACTGCAGCAAGGTCTCCACCTATGTATAGACAGTGCAAATCCAATCTAAAGCTACGTCCCAGCTATTTAGGCAATATGAAACACGTAATTTTGATATCTTTAAAGATAAGTTGGCATTTATGTTTACTTTGATGAAGTCGCACCTACTTTTAGAAATCCTATATGTTGAGAGTTCTGTTTTTTCCCTTGATCTGCCTGTCATCACCTATGACAATAGCCTTGCTGCTATTTACTGCTTATTAATTTGCTTTTAGCTGGTGTACCCCACTTGTTGACTGTGACAGTGTTAGACACAAAGGAACTTAACTGTCTTATGATGCTATTTTGTACTTAATATAGATGTGTGATTACTTGTAAGTCAGAAAAACAGGTTAAATATAGACTTATTTCTATTCAAAAATTGCCCCAGTTCTTGAAGTTAGGTGCTCAATTTCCAAATCAAAGCTAGTGTCAAATTGAGGTGCTGTCATTTGAAAACAATTGCAGCTAAGACTGTCTTGATTTCTAACTTAAACCAGTTTCAATCTGTTTATGGAATCTTTTTCAGGTGTTGTCAGTTGGATGGTGATCCAAAGGAGATCTCACCAGTGTTCACCCAGTTTTTAGAAAGTGTGTGGAATCTGACTGAGCAGTTTCCACAAGCCTTTGAGTACAATGAAGCTTTCCTCCTTCAAATCCATGAACACGTCCATTCATGCCAGTTTGGTAACTTCCTTGGAAACTGTCAAAAAGAACGAGAAGAGCTAAAGTAAGCAGACACATTGTAATGTGTCTTTTGTTTATTCTGGAAGACTAAGAACTTCCATGAATCTTCTTCATTTTAGGCTCTGAATAGAGGAAGGATTGGTAGTACTGAAAACTGTGTTGAACTGCATCAGGGAACAGCAGTGCTTCTTGTGCTTTTACATGCTGAAGACAGTCTTTCTAATTGTGGGAGAAAATCACATGCTTATTTTTCATAGGGAAAGTTAAGGTATCTTTCCTCTTCATCTGTTTTTTTTTTCCCTTTGAAAGTAGGTAAGCTTAAGTTTGGAAGATATTACTAGGATATCTTCCAATGCTTTTAGTTGGCAGACTTCCATGAAGTTTTTATCAGTTCATCTCACACTGTATTTTAAAAGCATTTATTTCAAGTAGGCAAGACTTGCACACCATAAGCAGTATCTTCTGTTTTTTTGCTTGCAGTGTGTTGACCTCTATCTCTTTTTGCTTTAAGACTAAAAGAGAAGACCTATTCCTTGTGGCCATTCCTTTTGGCTGAACAGAAGAAATACCAGAATCCTCTGTATAATCCGGACTTTTCTCCAGAACTAACTCTTTTGGAGCCTAATACAGTATCATTCAATTTTAAGTAAGTTTAAACAAGATACAGTATCTTTCCTTCAGCTCTGTCTTTATCTTGCATAGTTAAACCTGTCTGGTTTTTGCAGGTTTTGGAGAAATATGTACCATCAGTTTGATCGAAGTATGCACCCCAGGCAGTCTATGTTCAATCTTATCATGAGTACAAGTGAGCAAAATAAACAACTGGAAGAAGACATTAAAGAACTGGAAGCTGTAAGTACTACAAAATAAGCGTGTGTACTTGTGACCTGTTCTTCAAATTATAGTTGTAATAGTGCTGCTGGCTTTCACATGAATGTCACTGCTGTATGGCCTAGCACTTGCTCTGTATATTGCTGACTTGGACTTTGCCTGTTTGCTTCTATGATCAGTGCTCTAAGGCACGATTTATTCTGCTTTATTAATGAACCGTATTATGTAAAAGTGCTACTATCAAGGCCTTACGGAAGGTAAGTTTCACAGAAACTTAACCTGCATTTAACTATCTTGGATAACAAGGTATCCATGTGGCTACAGCTGTGTTGCTAAACTAAGGAGACTGAAAATGTTTTATTTCCATTGTAGCTACTAAAATGGAAGCAGTAAGTATTGTCCTTCTTTTAACTTCATATGGAGGTGCATGCTGTTGTAAGTCACCATAATGATGGGTCATGTACATTGTAATGCTTTTATGAAGACAGGGCTAAATCCAGAGATTGGATGTCTATAATTGACTTCTAGGTGCTACAGTAAACAGCCAAGAAAGGCTGATTGGTACTTCTGTTACAGTCAGTTAAGGTGCTGAAACTTCAGAATAATACCTTTTAAGGAATGCAGAAGTCTTTTGATTATAAGTTTTAATACTTGTGTGTGGATAGAAATGGTAACACAACTCCTGTATATTATATTGGGCGGGAAAAGGGGGAAGTACAGCTTTTTTAGGGGGAAAGATTTTATTAGACTGATCCTACTGTAATGTAATGAATGCAGGTCACTTAATCTAATACTGTTCCAAATCTTAATATTGTATTTAAAATTTTTATACGATTGAAGCAGCAAGGTGAAGAAAACTCAAGATGAAGCAATCTAAAGCATAAGCAAGATGGAAAGTGGAGTCTCAGCTTTGAATTTTCTAGAACCTCATTCCAAGATCTTAACTTCACCTGAACCTACATTTCTCACTTGAGTGATGAAGAGATGTAGTTGTTTGAAATCCTGATGTAGACTTTTCTATTGCTTTTGTCATCTATAAAAAGTTGATGTCAAGAGACAGCAGTCTTCTGGTTTTAGTCTTAGTTCTAATAAAACACAAACACATCAACAAATGAATCTGTTCAGTTAACTAGTGCAAGCTCCCCGTTACTGGGTGAGTGAGTTTGAATTTAAAACGAAATGAGCAAACAACCTGAACCATGTACCTGAAAAATCCCTCAATCCAAATCCTTCCTGTTCTCTTCCTCATGCTGGCAGGATACATTCTTTTCTCTTTTCCTGTTTTCTAGTTGACGTTTTTTAGCATATTCATGCATTTGAACAAACTGTAATGGCATTTTTTGGATCTAAAGGAAAAGTCTTTTAGAAGGTTTTTGGGAAGGATAGAAGGGCCTTTAGGTATCAAACTGCTTTGTCATTAAGACACTCAGTCTTTCAGAAACTGCAAGATCTCTGCTTGCTACAGTACTAAGGCCTGTCTTCCTCTGCCTCTACTCCAAAAGGTTTTCCCATCTTGATAGCAACCAAACAAAGGGCAACCCCAGAAGAACCTCTCCTTCTCTGGAGGTATTGATAGGCATTCTTTGTCTTCTTCTCAGCTGCAAATTTTAAGCAAACAGTGCTTGTAGCATCTGCTGTAAACTGTGGGGAATAAACTCATAAGGAATGGCCTAACGTTCAACAGTGCTGGTACCTATCTAACCGAGGGTACGTAACAGAGTTCTGCAGACACTGAGTTGGCCAGCAAAAGAAGGGGATACATTTCCTTTAAAAGCACAATATTACCAGTGAAGAGTCATGCCCACTGTTAGTAACTGTCCTTTGTATTTCAGAAAATAAAGCAGAGAAACGGACAGTCAGATGTGGTCCTTGCGAAGGAACAGGAGCAGACGGCTCATCCCGCCCCCGTGGCGCTGAAGACCCCTCCGTGCTTCCAGAAGGAGCAGCCGGCGATGCCGGTGAACGACGCCGTGCGAACCATAGAGGGCAGCAACACAGCAGACAACCGCTACAGCGAACTTGTGTCCGAGTTCTCCAAAGCTGAGCCTGCCGTTGTCAGCTTGGAGTACGGAGTGGCCAGGATGACCTGCTAATTGAAATCTGGCACTGTGTTCTTCTAGACTGATTAAATGGAGAGATGGGTCATTTTCAGGATGGGTCTGCGCTGCATGACCAAAGCACGATTTGTATATCAGCAAGTTTTGTTGATGTAGACTAGAACAGCATGCTAGTTGTCAAGTGTTTGCTGTTCTTTTAAGGGGGGGAAAAAGAGATGTAGTTGTCTTTTTGAAAGAAATAGGGCATTTGGTAAGTACTGACTAAAAATCAAGGAATGGTATGTCTATGGACTTAGGTCAGTTTGCACTAAATTGATTTAAATAGTAGTATTACTTTATTCAGTGTAGGAAACCACAGGTGGTCTTTCACAAATTGATTTTATTTGGACAAGAAAACTTGAACTTTCTATTTTAGGAACTGAAACTACGTGTATATATCTCATATGAATATGTATTCCCTTGCTTAGTGTCACCCAGTACTAACTTTCAGTGTATTAAGTGCCATGGAAAAGTATGACATATTTCAAATCATAAATAGTTGGCCTTAAACCTGTCAGATCAATGATTTTGTTCTTTACTACTGCAGTCTACCTGGCGCTGTTTACATTGTATTTGGTCAAATTTTTATATCCTTAAACAGGACTGAATATAAAGAATGAAGCATGCCTAAGCTGGCACAGCCTTTCAGCATATAGCTATATGAATGTTAACTTATCACTTAAGACTTTTTTTTCTTCCATTTCCTCTGTTGTTTAAAATATAATAGATTGACCTGATTTTCCTCTCTGGCAGCTCAGTGGATTGAGCATCATTAAAGCTGCAGGTTGTCTGACCTTGAGTGTTTTGATTTGTGGCAAGGTATTTAAGTGTAAAATAAGACATGTCACGTAAGAAAACAAAACCTAGCCATTAACTGAATAGTCAGGTTCATTCAGATTGTTTACTGTGTGCTGTGCAGTTGTTCAAGGTGCAAGAATGCAAGCAGAACTTTTGGAAATGTAGTTTACGGATGTTGTTCCCAAGTTAAAAAAAAAGTCACTCTGAAGCTCATGAGAAACGGAGTGCTTCCTAAATGTTTCATTAGAAGAAAATTTTGGTTGTTCATGAAAACCCTTCTCATCTTGTAAAAACTTGTCCAACCTGTGCATATTTTAAGTAATTTTAGTATCTGGAGATTTTAATGTATTTGGAGAGAGGACAAAAACTTCTTCTAGCAGGATTCAGTAGAAATCATGGAACACAAGAAAAAAGAGGGAAACTTACAGTTTGTGTACTTAACTATGTATCTGTAATCTTCTAGTAAGGGAGAAGGTTTTTCTGAATGATAGATTTTCTGAGCAGGTAACAGAATAAGGAAGAAAAATGTTGGTGTCCAGTTCTTAAATAGAGGTATGAAGGATAACACTGGGTATTAAGATCCCTAATTATGTTACATTAATGCTACTGACCTTTTACATCTTGATTTAAATAATTTTTGGTTTCAAATGAAAATAATTTCATTCTCGTCCTAATCCCTGAAGTGTGTTTTGTCACAATTACTGGTGTGCACAATTTGACATAATTTGGCAACATTTCCCTTTGCACCATATTGGATCCAGGACTCTTAGCAAGGCCAGTATAGGTCAAGACCAAGGTGCACTTGTGGAGCTGTCTGGGAGAAACTAGCTGTGACTCTTGGATTTGGCTATTAGATCACCCATTTCACTAATTTGATTTTTAACGTAAGCGTTTCTATTTCCAAAGATGTTAAGCATAGTGTCATATTTAAAATACATTGTCCAGTTATTTAAGCACATTTAGAATGTCTCCGCTACAGGTTTTGAAAGTTTCATGTTTGCACAAGTGGTGCCTTACAGGGTTGCAGCAAGAGAGGTTTTTGTGCCTTGTTATTTATTGTCTCCCCTTCTCCCTCACCTTCTGTATTAACTTTGTTCTGTGGTTTTCTTTGTAAAAACATCTTGTATATTAAGCTTGTATTATATCACAGTAGTGAAACAAACTTATTGCTGACAATATAGGTAAGTGTTACCAATTTGTACTTGTTTTATTATGTAGCTGCTCTGGTGTGCCATGTACACTTTTCCTATTTATTGTTTAGAGTTTATAGACTCAAAAGATTATATTAAGCTTTTTTGCAAACATCGTTGTATGTTGTTTTTACTTTAACAGCCATCTGAGTGCCCCTGTATACAAGGCTTTTGGAGGGAAGATCTGTTCCCCTTCAGTACTGTTACAGTGAGTTTATTTCAGTCTTCAGGTCCTTTTTATTGGCAGAGTTCACTTCTTAGGGAAAGGAATTGGAATGTGTTTTTATTTTAAATCAAGGCAGACATTTTGGGTCACCTTTAAAGTGCCATAAAACTCCCTGCTCAGGCACTGAGCTTGTTTCCACATCAAAAAATACAGTATTTTCTCATCTGAAGTAAATATTTCATTCCAGTTAATACATTAATAGAGTTTTATAAGGCTGTTTTGTAGAGCAACCACCTTGTAAGGTTCAGGTAGCTCTGCCAACTCAACCCCCAGGGTCACCAGTGAGGAAAGTTCCTGCAGAGAGGCATCTGTCTCTTCTCATTTGCTGTTTAGGCCTAAGCCAAAACTACCTAAAGCACATGGGACCTGTGGTGAAGTGAGTAGATGGTAGTCAAGTGAACTCCAACAGAAAGCTTGGCAGGATGGCCAGGACTCAGCACAGTGGGGCTGTTCTGTGTCCTTTGAGAAGGATTTTTAAGAAATCAAGCAAGTTAACTAAAAAATTGTGACAGAAGCCTGGGAACAGAAACAATTTTAACTCTAATTTCAGTGGATGAGCTTTTCTTCATCATGAATATGCTACTCCAAGAGCAGTTACATACTGAAAGGCACCTCATACGGATCAAAATAATGTGCAGAACCCTCTCTTTCAGGCTGTGACATTAGTTTGTGGTTGATATGCTCACCAGTTGCTTGGGAATATAATGTCCCAGAGAGAAAGTTGGTACATTTGATTCTGCTCCATAGGTTGCAAGATTTTGGCACCTGTCAGTTCTGTGCTTCGTCTTAAGGAGGTCTCTTTAGGTGAAGTTTTTGGGTTTCTACAGTCTGAGCTGTGCTTGATCTTTTTTCTTTTAATGAGCCAAGCTGATAGTCTCACCTGAAAAAACTGATTTCACTTTTGTACTCCAGGCAATTTAAAATATTTATTTCGTTAGTACCGAAAGAGTTGGGTTTATTTTTTGGGAGGCTTGCTAGTGTCATAAAGTATTTTTCAATACAAGTTTAAGTATCCAACTGTTCTGTTTTGTAGGGCGACTGCCAAATCAACAGACTAAGAAATTAATTAGGCAACACTGAACTGAGCCTGTGCATTTTCTACACATGTCCAATTACTAGTGACCTAAATCTAGGGCAGAAGCCTCAAGTCTGGAGAGTCCTTTTAGAGAACTGGAACAGCAGTCCTTCCATAAAGCCGAACATCCGTATGTGGAACAAATGCCCTAATATAATGGTTTTGTAGAGGGAAAGCTAGCACAGATCAAACTGTGACAGTTTGATGTGTCTCCTCCTCAGGGTAAGCACAGTGGAGAATGCCTTGCTGGGAAAGGTGATGTATTCTTCCTCTCTAGTTGCCGTTTTCCTGAGGCCTTTTGGTAAGGTAACACATCAGCAAATCTCCGAGAACTTGCTCCTCCCATTCCAGTAAACTGAGCACAAAATTGGATGCATGGTTGGGCTGAAGTGGGGCTGGGGTAGCTTAGCTTAACTACTGTCCTCTTAAGGAAGTGATATAAATAATGTAAGGAAACTCGATGTTAAAATAGCACAGGGCACATGATGTCAACATCTGTTCTTTAGAGTGCTGCCCTGCTCCAGAGCAACTGTGACTGGCATGAGGGCCTCGCATAAGCATGATTGCTTTCTAGTTAGTTTAAAGATAATCTGATTTCAAACTAGATCATCCCCCCAGTGGTATTTATAGATCTTTAGGTCAGAACCTAAAGGTTGCTCTTAGAACTCCTGTTTATTTGCTAATAGTTTTAAACCTGTGGCTGATCATAAGCTAAGTGTACTGGTTGTGACACCTATATTAACCTTTAGAATTAGATCCTTAGATTGACGTCTCCTTGGACTTGCTTTCACCATTTATGCCACACTTTCCTCCTAGTGTTGCTTATTGTGGTGTTTGATGTCCGTCAGATGTAACAGGCTTCTTAATGCTTTGGATGTTTCAATAACCTGAGAGTTCTGTGGCTTTCTTCCACTCTGAAGGCTCACATCAGCCTTAGGGAACAGTGTGAGTGAACTCATGCTTGATCTAGCTAGCTTGACTTGCCTCCATGTTAAATAACACTGAAAATCAGCACGGCATCATCACTCGGTGGTGCAACTTCTGTACGCACAATAGGCTTAAGGAAAGGGATGTAGTTGGGGACCCTTGTCACAGCATGTAGCAAGGAACAGGATGCTGCAGGGGTATGACTCATAAAGTAGAAGCAGTAGACCTGTTTTGATGTCCAGCAGCAGCTCGGGGACTTGAGGTGGAAGGTCAGAGGCATACTGCTTCTGAGGTCAGTTTCCAGGTCTCAGAGAATTCAGTGACGTGGTCTGTTAAACACTTGTTGCTGAGCAGTTCTGCACTGGCATCGAGCAGCAGAAAATATATATATGGGTCTGTGCTTCTTAATCTACTGGCTTCACGTAATAAATGTTCTGATGGTGACGTTGAAATTGGAGCACAATATCTTGTTTATTCTTGTTTGTATTTTAACTCTTGAGGCCAGTTGCATACTGTTTTTAACTGGGTGGGATTCTAGTTTTGGCGCACTGTGTTTTCCATCTTAATGACAAGATTAGCACGTACATATCTTGTGCTTTGTATCTCTGCGTATATTTCTGCTGAGTGCTTTTCTTGCAAGCAGGCAGCCTTAGTAAAGTCCCATGATGCTGCTCCACCAAGCATTCCTCACTACCTGGCGTTACAGATTGGTTTCCTTGCTCTGTCTTACTATTGCTCTTCAGCCTTACAGTTTATCTTTACGGCTGTCTGTTGACAATGTCCCTTGACAAGCATCTTTCCATCGTAGAAAATGGGTTTAGTGTTTTTCTGTCTCTCAGGGATTTTTACCCCTGAACTAGTGAACTTGAAAAATAGCTCTTACTCTCCCCTTTGGGGCCTCTGAGTGCCTGTTGACTTACACAGTCGATTTGGTTACAGATTTTAAATTCAGATATGGCTATTTAAAATAAATAAATAAATAACTTAGTCGAATATTAGATGTGGCGAAGGGAAAGAGGACTTTCCATTGTAAAATATCTGGAAAGACTGGCTGTTTCACTAGCATTTATTGCTCTGTGTAATGCTTTCTGTAAAAGTCATTTATCTGTGTGCTGGGATCATGCTTGATGTATATTCCTGAAGAAACTTTAGCAAATGGAATTTTGTAACAAGTATTTTATTTGTATGTGTTTTCAAAATCCATAAGGCTTAAAATAAAGTGATCTTAATATTGCCAATCTAACTGGACATTAAATTTTTATAATAACATATAAGCACATTTATAATAACTGTGTGTGAACATTGAGATTTTCATTTTATGGATGAATCGTACCTGATACAGAGTAAAGAATACAGAAATGAGTTGACCTATTTATTCGTTTCTTGAATGTCTCTGTAACTTTTAGATATGGGAGACTGGCTCAGCTTTGTGTTGCTGACTCTAGACTGCTGACTTGTTAATTACGGGCACTATTCTGAGCTTAATTTAGGACTTAAGTGTCAGGAGAAGAGAGTACTGTATTTATTTATTGTTACCATTACTACACACGTGGTTATCCAGGTAAGTGTCTTCAATAGCCACAATAAATTTGGATAGAAAATTGGAGTGATTTTCTGAAAACACCAGCTTCTCTTCTCAGTGACTTTTCCATTAAGAACAGTTTTCTTAATTCCGAGGCTTCTTAGGTTCTATACAGCTGTATTCCTCATTTAGTAAAGATAGTACCATGACAAAAATGATTGCTAAAGCTCTCGCTAACTAATGCTTGCTACACAGTGCTCAGGCTTCTTCCAACAGCTCTTATGTATTTAAGCCACATCCAGGTTCATCATGATCTGACAACATGGTTTCTATGCACAGTACAGGTGGAAACTCATGCACCGGAGCATTGGACTGTGTAATTTCTAGTCAACGTGATCTTCATTACAGAATGGGACCCTCCTGCTGTAGGTAGATGCAGCCTAGAGGGCTCTCCTCAATCTGTTTTATTCAGTGGCTTCCTTTCAGGTAAGGGAGGCTGGGTTGTTGGTGTACACAGTGGGAGAATCTGGCTAGTACCATTAGGGGAAAATGTCAGAACTCCTGCGTAAGTCAGAGCAGTATGATTTAACCATATGCCACGACAATGATAACATCTGTCAGTTGGTTCTGTGTCCCGTGGCACAGAACACGAAGGGCATGAGCGTTTTCATCCACATCTCCTCTGCGTGGATGCTGCTGGCTGTGGTGGAAGTGCTGGTTCTGTATGTGCATACTCAAGTGGGGGGAAAAGCTGAGCTTAACTTGCTCCGAGTGTAACCAGGAGGCTGGCTGCTTTATTTCACTGGCTTGGTCCAGGGTGCATCCGTTGCCTCACTTGTCTGTAACCACAGCCTGCCCGAGTTCCTGCATGTACGTGAGTGCATGTTCAGACTGAGGGCAGGCAACACGTGTTAGAAATAGCTGCCTACTGTGCAGAATGATTGAAGTGAAGCAAGTGGGACTTTAAAACTATATAAAGGCCAAATGGACATGGATATGTCATTCTTCGTCTTTGTGGTGGCCACACTGGGCTGTGGGAAGAGGAAAGGCTGATATGGCAGTGGCTTGAGGGCTTCAATGCTGGCTGTGAGTTAGTTCCAGAATTTGACAAAAGATTGACTGATCCTAAAAATGCTGTCTGCTTTGTGTTAATTTTTCCATCCCCTGAAGCTGCCCTGGGTAACACACTTAAGATGGCTGTTTTCTTGCAAGAGTATGGCTTGGCAGAGGACAGGGCTGTTCTCTGAATAGTCGGCAGTGTGGATGGTCAGATGTGTTCCTCGGCTCTGGCACTGCTCAAGCTGAGTCCCTCTATGAAAGTACAAGACTGCTGCAGCTTAGGGCTCTAAGATTCATGTGGGAATGCTTTAGAGGGGAAAATGCTGTCAGTGATTGGATCCCTCTTTATCTTCTAATCCCACTCTAAGCTTTCCGTAAACTTGTTCTCTGTAGTATACTGGCGGAGGAGATGATTCTCGATAAACCAAATGGTTTTTGCTTGGTTGCTGGACTTTGCATGTGCACTGGCTTTCTGGTTTATCTGGTGACGTGTCCCATTAGTCCACAATATATTCAAGAGATTAAAGTGTGTCTGCCAAGATAGAAGAATAACTTTGATTACTTTTTTCCTTGAACGTGGTAAGGACCACACGCTAGCAGGAAAAATTGTTCTAATTGCTATTATATCATTTATCTGAATGGCTTTTACATGTTCATTGTGGGTACAGGAAATGTCAGAGGAGACTTACCTACAGCTATTATGACACATACTGAAAGGAATGATAAGTCGATGAAAAAGGATTAATGTTTATGCATATGTTGATTCTACATTTAAGGAGGGGTTTGTTTTGAAAATTCTACTTCATAAGTGATTTAAATTCCAATGAGAATGCATCAAGAACGATAGAGGTGCATGGTTATTAGTCTCAAAAGAGATGCATAAGCACTTCTAGTGCCTGTTGCTTTATCAAGACAGCTTTGTAAATATTATTCTAATGGTTCTTTTTAATACTATGGTGAGTTGACTTTGGATGATGAATGCATTTTAGGGCAGAAAAATGTAAAGGAGGAACATGGAACACAGTTCAATGTGAGCATCACTATGAATTTTGGGAAATGCGGTGCAGAGGAGAGCACTGAGGTTTTGGTAGCTGTAAAAGCATTTGAGGCTGAACTGCACTCTAATTCCTTTTGCTGCTGCTTATATCCCGTAGCATACAGGTCCATCCATGGTGCCAAAAGACATCCTGGGAGAAGAGAGATAACTGATATCTGGCAATTTCCTGATACTAGCCAAGAAAAGGAAAGGAGAGCTGCTTCCCAAGCAGAGATCATGTGGAGGAGATTGCATACCAAGAGTGGGTCACGTGGTTATCAGAGGGTGAATTTCTCCTTGGACTGTTGCAGGAGAAAGGCTGGTCAGATGGATTTGGGCAGTAGGGAAAGGATTAGGGTTAGCAATAAGAACTGCTTTAACTTATTGATATTTGAAGTATTATAATGTATGGAAAAATTGAGCTGTTTATATTATCCTAAAGCTGAGTTATATATAGCCCTAAAAGTTCAAATCGCTTGTTCTATTTTAGGAAGAGAACCCATATGTAAAATTCTGCTTTGCTCTCCTAAAGTCTTGCCAAAAGTTTATTTAAAGAGCAAAACTTGGCAGAGACTGCTCTCTTATCTGCAGATTTGCATTGAGTCCTCTATGCTCTGTTGTGGTTAAGTGCTCTTACGGCTATTCAGTTTCTGGTGATTTCTGGTATTCTCTTGCTTTTCCTTTTTTCTCTGTCTATATTCAATCAGACTCCAAGGCAAGTGAGGCTGAGGAAAGCTGTTCACATGTAGCTGCAGAGGTCAGCCAAGGGACAGTGGTTTACTACTGAGCTGCTCCTCTTGGTAGCAGCTCTCCAAGTCATCAAGGTGGAAAACCACCACTGGGGATTTCTAGCAGCCATGCACCGCACTGGGTCTGAGCTGCAGCACAGAAATTTGGTATTGGTGTCTGCAGGTCTGCAGATTTCCTAATGGCCTGACCCCATTCTGAAGAGGACCATTAGGCAAGTGCTGCAAGAGCAGCACTTCTGAGCAGCACTTGGGGATCTGAAGAGTGTGGTGCTCTTTCATTGTGAGGATTAGAGAGAGCTGCTCTGATTTCCTGCAATTAAAAGGCGTTCTGAAATTGTGCTGCTCATGCTCAGTCTGTGGCTTTGTAGGCTTATTAGTGTAAGAGATAATGGGGGTGCCTTTAGTGTTGGTTAAGCAGGCAGTGTGTGTGCTGAGGATGTGCTCTTTCCCTGGGAAGGTGGTTAGAATTGGAAATCACAGCCTAGAAGGAGCTAAGGAATCTCAGGTCTTACCAGGTCAAGGGAACTTGATTTTCTAGCAGCATTTGGACCATTAAAAAGAACTACAAATACACCACTGAGTGAATGTCTACTGCTTCTAAATTAAGGAAAAGCTGCCCTCACAGCTCTCTGGTAGAGCTTGGGCTAAACTGAGTTTTTCACTTTAGATAACAAATTTTATTTGTGTTTGGCCACAAATTACAGTATGCTATATAGGAGGAAAAATACCATGTTCCTGTGTCTGTTTAATGGTTTTTCAATTGAATGTAGCAATTTAAAACTGGTGAGATTTTGTGTAAAACATCTTTTTAATCCATATAATTTTAAGAAAGAAAAAACCAAAACAATGAAGATATCTTTTGGCTTAATTCTGAAAATAATACTGAGTATTTGGTGTGATTTTTTCATGCTTTTCTTTGTAACAAATTCACACTCTGAAGTGGGTAAGTAAAGTTTCTCTGAAGACAATATCATGAGCACTGTGGCCTCAACATTTGTTAACCACAACATTTCCTCAATATTTTCCTAACTTTGTTAGGAATAGGATGTTTTCCTGCGTGCAAGGTGTGTTTCAAAGTGATTCATTGTCTTGAAGATGTTCCTGGATGTTCCCAGATACTCTGAGGAGGCAGTGACTTGTTTTGGGTGAAGGAAATGGTCTCTATCTTTTTTCCAAATATGTCTTTACTTTGTGGAATGTTTTGTTAATATCCACCAAATAATGATGGCACGTACTCCACAATGCTTTAATTGCCTATTCTGGAGTGTTAAAAATATGCTGATGTTTAGGAGAGGGAGCTGTCAAGCCTGTGTACTCCAGTTCATATTGACGAGCTAAGCAAAGCCTTGTTTCATTTTTAAACCCTCATGGAGGGTGAAGGGCCCAGCACAGAAATGCATTCATGACATCCTCATCCAGCTGCTTGGTCTGCTTTGGGCACCTTGACTCTCCGGACATGAAGTTAAACAGAAGCAGGGCAGGGGGAGTGGGGGAGAGAGCAGCTTCTTCAGAAAAAATCTATCAAAGCTAAGTATGCCTTGTTATTAGAATATAAACTAACAGGAACTGGTCTTTATGGTGACTTGAAAATTGAAATATTAGCTACTGTCAGTCTGGGTTGGAAAGGCCGCTCTCTGCACTGTTTAGCTCCTTGGCCAGTTCCACTGCCATTCTAATGACAGTGTGGCTGGAGCCACACTCCCACTGCCAGTCCTTGTCCGATGAGCTTTTATGTGCCATCTAGGCTGAGTTAGAACTATGGAAAGAGCCTGAGGCTACTTATGTAATGCAGTTATGTTGCTGTGACATTATCATTTTCAGCTATAATTTGATTTATTGCTCCTTTAAGCATTACTCTTTTCCTCCCTGTACTACAAAGATAATAGCAACTGCCTTCTTTCTTTCTGCCATTTTTTTGTAGACTTTAATATGTGGTTGGTTATGTTTTATCAGACTATTTAGTTGGAAAAGTTTGATTTTTGAAAAAGAGATTTTGTTTAAAACTGAAAGGCAAAAATACGGTGGGGAAAGACAGCTGTATAACTTCCTAGGGAAGATGCTTACAAATTATTACTTTTATCAAGTCCTCTAAGACTCCAAATAGAAATGAAAACCTGCAGAATAATGATGAGGTTGCTGAACAATTCCATCAATCCTGAAATTCTCAGTTGTTTCCAGAATAATACATTTAACTGGTTGGAATAGTTGAGTTGAACGCAAGTAAATTTCATATGAGACCTTGAGCAAGCAAGTAATGTTAGGTAAGCTGTGCAAATTATTTAAAAGTTGCCTCAAGAGATCCCAGCACTAATTTAATAAAACAGGAGCAGTGCAGAAATACATGTCAAAGCTGTAAATCATACACAAGCAATGGAGAGACGAAATTACTCTGCCCACTTCAGCCGGCATCCATGTAAATTATCAAAATCCTTGGGCACTCTTCCCAGCAGACCTGAAGGAGGAGTCACAGTTGCTGGTGCATACCCAGGTCCCAGTGGCACCCTGGGGGATTCATCCCCAGCTTTATGTGCCCACTTGTGTGCAGACATGACCTCTGAGCTGGTCACCCTTGGCTTCCTGCACAGAGCAACAGCTGCTTCTGGTGCACAGCTGCCCTGGGGGTGGTGCCCGTCTGAAATGGGTCACAGGAACCACATGGTGCTAGTGCCTGTTTCTGTCATTTGACTGCAGGGAGCCTTGGGTGACCCCCTCAGTCGTGCCAGACAAGGCACTGTGAGTCACATCCCTGCTGCTTTTACAGGTTAAAGGGCTGGAATTTGGAGTACGTCAGGAGCAGGCCCAGGAACGTAAGGGCTGGTAGAGGAGCAAAGTGCCTGGAGGTTCAGCACTGCGGTGGTTATTGGATGGAGCACTTCCTGGCAGTGGCCTCCAGAGCAGCACAGGGGAGCACTGCAAGGCACCTTGTGCTGTTTGTGGAGAGCTGGGGGACTCACAGGATGTTATTTATAGATACCAGAGACTGAAGTCTCATCCCACTGGTAGTAAAGCTTGGGCTGCAGCCCAGAGGTGGGCTTGCCTGGCTGGCAAGAGACACTGAAGAATAGGGTTCAAAACACTGACGTGAAGAGCAGGGAGCTGGTTAAGATACTGCCAGCAAGGGATGCTGGTGCTTGGTGAAAGAGGCAAGGAGGTCAGGTCCCAAATCCTCACCCTGCTCTGCTGCTTTTTAGCTATTAATATACTGGTTGAGAGTTGCACCTGAAAGGAGAGGCTCTAGTTAATTTTCTAACAAACCCGGGTGGGTTCAGGCAGACACCTCTCAGGCATGGCTGTCCTGGCACCTGGGCTGCATGTTGGGCTGAGCAGAGTTGCAGTGCAGCAGAAACCCTGGGAGAGCATCCCCCTTTGGTCTCTCCTTGGGTCTCTCTGTGATGACTAAAGCTTGCCATGGAGCACCAGAGTGCTTTGTAGCCCTCCAGGGAAGCAAGGCTGGCCTCCAGATAACTAGTCAAGATACACGAATCAAAGAGAAGGAAAGGGGCATAAAAGGGAGTACAACTCTGTGTGTACTCATCTAAGAACAGCACTGTAACCCTGGTCTTCCTCTTCCTGGCCAAGTGCTCTGGGACTCCTTGGAGCTCAGAGCTTGCCGTGAGATCAGCTTGGATAAGGACAAGTCTTTGAACCAGTCCCTGTCCCAGGTAGGGAGATTTGAGCCTAATAGGCCAGAAGAGACTTTTGAACAGATGAGTTAGCTCTGAAAGGGGGAATGTCTGAAGTGGTCTGGGTTGTAAGTGGGGTGCTGGGAAAGCCAGCCTAGAACTAAAAAGCAGTTTTCTGCAGAGCTTTGCAATGCTGAAAGGAGATGTACTTTGTGTGATTAAACTGTGATGTCCCCAAGGAATATTGCTCTCCTCCTATATATGTAATTCCCAAAGGGCTCACTGGTACTAGTGTTGGATACTCATTATTTCCAAGGCTAGATGTGTCATGATGCCATAGGTGTACCAAGGTCTGAGGATGAGAAGTGATGCCAGTAGTTGAACATATTTAACGGGCAAGTGGAAGAGCTGGGTCTGTATTGCTGAATAGAATGAGGTGCTCCTCACTGGGGATGAAGCCCCAGGTGTTGTGTAGAGGTGAAGCTTTTATTCTCTTGGACATCTAGGAAATTCTCCTCTCTCTTCTCTCTGGAAATGCGGAGTTTGAAACACAAGATAAAAATTGCCATCCGTGTGGTGGTCAGCAATTGTGCCGTACAGTGAAGATGTTAATTTTTTACCTCTTATTTTACTCTGTCTGAAGGAGATTCACTTCCAGGTAAGTGGGGAACAATGTAGCAATTGCTACAGAAGGCAATATTTCCTTTCCATGAGGCAAGTCTCACAAAATAGATGACATGAATTGTGCAACTTGCTTTCACCAAGGCATCTTAGACACTTTGTAAATATTCCCATATGCCAGATTCTTTAGGTGGAACAAGTAAAAAACTTTGATTGTACCTTTGCCCTCTGGAAAAACAGCTAAATTACTAACAGATACATGATACAAAGAAAGATATTTTATTTCTCTTAGAGACATTGTAATAATTTCCAGACAGTAATAAACCAAGATCTCATATGAGTGTATGAGAGTGGGAAGATGGCTTCATATTTAAATGTGGAACTCTGAGAGATGTGAATTGAACGGCAGAATCTGCTGCAGGCTATCTCTGACCTCAGATAAGTATTTTAATCTCAGTGTTACTCCTGTTTGCCTGTGGAATACTATGATAATATCCTCTTTTCATCAGCTCTCCCTTTGGTTTGCTTAGATTGCAATCTATTCAGGTCAAAGATTTAGCATTATCTTACTTATATGGACCAATTTCACCGAGGGCCCTGAGACTGGATCTACAGATAATTCTATTTTCTATTAGTATTATCTGGAAAATATCTACAATTAATCTATGAATCCAGTAAAATCACACCAAATAACAGTTCCTCCCAAACTGCTTAAAACTTCTATCAAATTGCAGAATGGCAATATTATATCTAGATGACTGGAACAACAGCATAAAGCTGCCATAGAAAGGTCCCCAGTGCTGGCACAGTCTGAATATTTTATGCTAAAGTGCTGTTCTTAATCTAAGATGGCTGGTATTTACATAATGTCATACAAGTGTGTAAAGGAGAAAAAGTAAGTTCTGCAGAAGTCAGACAGTAGCAATTCCCCCTATTACCGGTTGCAACAGATCTATTGGGCAAGAAAAAGTGCTAAAGATAAGTACCAGTGAAAATGAAGACAGTAAATCTTTCTTTTCCATTGCCTTGTGAGGCAAAACTGGGGAAGAATAAGAACAACTTAAGAACAACATGTAAAATGAAAGTCTGAAGTGACTCGTTTTAATGCATTAGCTTTCCTCTGTAAATAGAAGAATTGAAATTGTTATATCTAGAGGCCTTGAGAAACTGGGTCTTACAGAATTAAGCAATAGTTAATGAAGACATGAACAACAAAATTCTTTCCATAAAGCTGTTCAGAATCAGATAAATAACATCAAGGATCCAGATTTCTTTGCCTTTGGTGAAGCAGGTCCAAACCTCCAAATTGTGATTGCCTGCTCCTGGGAGCTGCCACCTCCTCCTGGTGGGCTGAATCCTTCCCTCACCTGTCAGCATGGCTTTCCGAGAGTTGTTCCTCCCGGGTGGCACACAGGAGCTGGGACAAGGGTGCAGAGTACATGTCTGAGTGCTACTGTCCAGGTCTTAGGTACAACATCTGAAACTCCTCTGGACTCCCCTGCAGACAATGGAGAAAAAGATGTTTCTAGGTAGCCATCCATGTATCCAGTTTTAGACCTCTAACTCCGGGTTTCTCTTGCCTGACTGGGAGGGTTGAATCGTGTCTGAAATCAATTTTCTTCCCTTCTGTAGGGTAAGTGTGGCACTAGTGGATGCCCAAGGGCTAGGCCAGCTCCAGGCTCTTCTGCTGTGACACAGAGGGCAGCACAAAGCCCATGTCCAGGCTGCGGCTTGGGCTGCCGCCTGCCCTTACTGACTGCCTCGGTAATTCCACCTTTGCTTTTCCTCCAGGGGCATCCCCAGCCTGCCACTACTGCCATGGCCTGGGACTCCCTCTCTGTTTGTGGGAAAGGCAAGGGGGCTTTCAGCTTTGGGGAATTGGGCTGAGCCCTGGACACTGTGAAAGCCCTGGTTTCGGTTTATACGGCAAATAAACCTTTATCTGTACTGAAAGGTTTAGGCAGAAACATACATGGGGATGCAGGCTGAGACTTCATTGTTAGCTTTTTCCGGGAGCCCTCCCTCATGTAGTGGAAGAAAGTGGGTTTATAAATAAATAAATTTTAAAAAATTTTAAGAAGGAAGAAACCACAGAATATTCTGAGTTGGAAGGGATTCACAAGGATCATCAAGAGCAGCTCCCAAGTGAACTGCCCATACAGGGATCAAACCCACAACCTTGGCACTATTAGCACCATGCTCTAAACAACGGAGCTAATCTCATATAATGACTTATGGATAAATGCACCCTGTCTCTGCCCTCCCTTCCTCTCAGATGTTGTCTGTTTCCAAGGCAATATACATTATTATAATGTCTAACCTTAAAATTCCCGCTTTATCACAGAAAGAAGTGAGTGCTGCAGTCCTGCTGCCTTCTGATGGCTTGCAAATTTCAATTCCTCTGTGACATGCTTGCTCAGGTGAGCTCCCAATAGCGACATGCTGTGGTGGAGGGGCGTATCTGTGAAGCTTCACTGCTTTTAACAAGGGCTACTGCCTCCTTGCTTGTGCAAGGGCACATCTGTGTGGGCAGAGTGGTAAGAGAGGGTTCTAAGGCAGAGAGAGCTTCAAAGTTTCAAACTGCACCCTTCACTGAAATGTATAATCCCTACTTAGGGGAATTGGGTACAAATTCTTGTTGCATTGTATAATTTCTGCAGATGATCTCCTGTAGTTCTTCGCTGAATGTCTTCATTCTTTTTCTTAATTGGAAAGTAAATTAAAAAAAAATTGGTTTTCTCACTTTCCTAGATTTCGCCAATTGTTTGTAATTGGACTTGTCTTACATATCATGTTTCCTGTTTCTTGCTGGGTGGAACATGCCTGAATTGGGAGTGTGAACAATTATCATCTCAGGGTGTAAGATTTAATGGTAGAACACCCGAGCTCT
Organism: Platysteira castanea; assembly: GCA_013397175.1. Taxonomy (NCBI): domain Eukaryota; kingdom Metazoa; phylum Chordata; class Aves; order Passeriformes; genus Platysteira; species Platysteira castanea. The sequence continues at coordinate 830,070 of VYXC01003766.1, read as the reverse complement.
TCACATGTGACAATGCTCGTTGTGCCTAATGGCTATGGATTTATAGCTGTGGTCCTACAGCTGATGTCCTGCTGCTCCCAGCACTGGTTTAATCATCTTAAATGCTGTTAGTTACCCACAGTGGTTTGGAGAGGCTGTAAAACACAGCATACCTACAAAAACTGAGCCTTCTTAAGGAAAATAAACATGTACTTGACTAGCACTCTTCTATTTATGTGATAGTTACTATTTTTTTCTACTTTGTCTCCTGTTTTTTTCAAGAGCCAGAAACCTTACATTTTTTGCCTTAATAGCCTCTAATTAATGCACCTTACATCTCTTTTTTATGTAGTAGCTACACATGATCTCTGTTTTTCATGTCAACAACTGAGTTTCTCATTCATGTCATGTATAAACACATGCAGCTTGAGTCTCTGGTGTTTTCATCAGCAGCTTACACTATACTGTGCCCTTTCCTAATATCCTTAATCTCGGCTTCTGGAAAATAAAATAGTGACCTACTTTATTTTCTGCCTTCAGAGGAAAAACAAAGTGCACGTGGTGGAGCAGCAGCTGCTGTTTCCTGACAGCGAGCGAAGAGCTGTGGTGCCCCTGATTCAGAGCTTTGCTAAATCCATTCCTGTTTTCACATCCTACTCCCCCTGCTCCCTGTGTGTGGGCACTTGCTGGAGTCTGACCTCTGGTGCTCGGATGCCATCACCCAGGTCTGGACAAAACAGAAGGGCTTGTCTCCACATAAGGATGGGTTAATTACAGGGAAAGTGGACTCATGGGCTGCAGTGCTCTCTGTGAGTGCTCCCTGATGCAGCGATCACTCCTGCTCACAAAGCTGGAAACCTGCCCACAGCCCATGGGTGTGTGCTCTGTATGGTGCTCCTGCTCTCTGACCTCTGCCTGTGCCACCAGTCACTTGGAACACGCGGGGAATAGGGACCATTGCTCTGCTTTCACTTCGCAGTGTGGGGGAGGGGGCCTCTTTCACGTGGTTTCCTCCCTCCCTTTCTGCAGTGGGTGATGGTGTCAGTGTTGACTCATCACCTGCCTGCTTCACAGACCTCTTCCAGTGTCTCCAGAAGCTCCAGTGCTTCGCAGGGCTGTCATACAGTGATGAGAGCTAGGAACCAAGATAGAAAATCAATAGTATGCAAGCAGTCTCCTCCCACATGTGCTTTTGAAAATCTCCCCCACACCCTTTTGCATCAACACTAACCAGATTTCACCTATAAATCTGCTGCACTTAATCTCTCTAAGTACCTCTCCAGCACTCGTCTCTCATCCCCAACTTAAGCTCCCTTATTGACAGATGCACACACACACACAAACAACTTATTTTTCCCCCCTCTCAATCCTCCATTGTTTGAAACCAACACAGGACAACAGCTCTGGCATGGCTGTATCCGTCCCATTTGCACTCAAAGTAGTGACCAGTTCAAAATGGGAGGATGGAGCTTTTGGCCTGGCTTTTGTGGAGCACCTTGTGAGAGGCAGCCAGTCAACCCCTGGTCTCAAATTCGGGGACTTCTATGGTCATCTCCAGGTTTCCTGCAAAGCCATGGCATATTATCTGCACAATTGCACAGTAGTGGCTGGATGTTTTACCCTTGGCTGGCTTTAGGGCTGTCTTCAAGTTATTGTTCCAAAACTGCCTGATGCAACATCAAAGCAGCAGCCCAGACAAAGCACATTCAGGCTGGGAGCTGGGGTGGAAAGAGGGAAACTTTGCACCAGAGCAGTCATGCAGGCTGTTTTTACTTTTGCTTCAGTGAGAGTGAATGGCAGGCAGGAGACCTGCTGGTGGAAGAAATTTTATAGGTGGGAGCCTGGCTAGAGGGAAAATCCAACCCGTCTCAGAATGCTGTTATCCACTTGCGCTTTTTCTGTCCATATCGATTGGAAGTGTTGGAATATTTGGACTAGGGCAACAGCATGAAGAGTTAACATAGTGTCTGAGATAAATGCATCGGCTTTCTCATGTAGTAAAAGGAGATGACTGAGCTGAGAATTCTAACAAGAGCTAATCTCCATTTCAGATCTTGTTTAAAAGATTAATTATGGAATATTGTAGACCTAATTAAACATAAAATCAAGGGCAAATAGGCACAGCCTTACACCAACTAACAGAAATATCAAAATTCTGCTGAAACAGACTGAATTTCAGTACTTAGAAAGCAAGAAACTGACACAGCCTCTTTCAGCTCTCACATAGATAAAAACAACAACAGCAAGACAAAAAGTCTTGATTAATTGACAAATTTTATATTGAAGAAAGACTAGCGACCTTCTACAAGCACAACTGCAGTAAGTCTTTGAGATACTAGGAGGTCTCATGCTAATAATTTTCCACTTGCAGAGCATCATAAATTTAAGTAACCTAAACTAACATTAAAACATTATTTCACCATATTACTGATCTGTTGAATAGCTGGAGAAACAGAAACCTAATTACTAAAGTGGTGTGCCTGTGTTCTCCTGCAAAATTGGTGAAAGGAAAAGTAATGTAAATTGAGTCTTGACATCAGCTGTTGTGTCAAGATTTAAGGATTTAAGGAATTTATTTGTAAACATACAAAAAAACGACAACAACCCTGGAGGAAGTGAAATCACAGATTTAACCAATTGAGACAAATAATTCCTGACTGTTCTAGTCAGCTGGCAGATCTGGGTTCATTTTTCACTTAGCTCTTGGGCATCCCTTGTTATCTCTCCAAGTCTTTGCCACTTAGAAAAACTGGCAGTTCTGGGTATTGGGGTTTTTTAATGAAATTGTCTGTCACAGACCCATCAGTTTGACTCTCTAAATTCTACGGTTACTCAAATCACACACATCAGTTGAGTCAGTGGTCCCCTTGAGGGAGGGACACACATCTCTGAAAGCCCCGGTGTGTCACACCTGAGCTATTTATTTTCAGAGGGGTTTTGACACCCTTCTCAGCTCCAGAGAGAACTGCTATGGCTGCCTTTGCAGTGTGGGCGTGGTGGGGGTTGTGACTTTTCCATGAGCATGTGTGCTGGCTTTGGTTGCCGACATCCTGGCTCCTCTCCTTTGAGCAGCCCCGGGGCATGTCTTGGGATATAGCACTGCAGAGTGGACATTTTGGCCTCTCATTTGGCTTTCCAGTCTCTCTGTTCTGTGTGCCTTTCATCGGGCCCAGCAAGAAGTCTAGTCAGACTTCTGTTGCACACCAGCTTGTTCTCCCCTGCCCTTTATTTGTTACTCTGTTTTTTCCTTGCTCTTGTTTCTTTTTTCTAACTGGCCCATTTTGGGCACTGTATTTTATCCTCTGCCCCTGGAGGTGGTCCTCAAAAAACCTTGTCCTTTCCTGTATTTTCTTTACTGCTTCCAAGCAATAAAGAACTGAATGTGTATGCTACTTTTGAGGACAAGAATATGAAGCGTCTGTTTGAAAGTACTGTTGACCACAATGTCTCTTATCTGCATGCACACGAAGAAGAGAACAAACCACCTATGTAACATTCAGTCTTTGAAGAGTATCACGGATAACTCCAATTCCATGGGGTATGTGTTTTCCTCAAGGAATTTTTAAAGGATACTACTGAGAAAGGGCTGGAAATAAGTGATCAGAACCAGAAATCAGATAAGGGGTTTTGCCTGGGACTTCTTGTGATGCTCAGCCACTTCCCACACTGCCACATTCCTCTCTTGAGGGTGTTGCCCTTTAACAGTGAGAGGAAACTATGAGATGAAGATCTGGAAGGGCCAGAAGATCAGTGAGTGGTGAGTTGATCTCACGCACACCAGTGATGATGCCTTTGTGGTCAGACATGGCAATAAGGATGCCAGTTGGCTGGAATTTGGTTCATGGCAGGCAAACCCAGCAACTTGTTGGGTATTAGAGCTGAAATAGTCTTGGTTTATGCAAAAGTTTTTCAGGTTCAATTCAGTTATAAAACTACTATATTTCCAGATTTGTTTGCCCTTGCCTGGAAAGGACGAAAGAGAAAGGCATGCATGGTTTTTCCTTCCTCTTATCTCTATGCAACACTGCCTGCAAGTTCAGGAGTATTTTATTTCCTCAGTTTTCAGTCATGTATGGAAATGGGTGTGGAGCAAGGGTCTCAGTCCCTTCCCACAGGACAAAATAGCCTGAAGGATCCTCTCCTTCTCCAGCCATGCAGTAGGTGCCTTCTCTGTCTGGAAAGCAGCAGAGGATGGGCAGTATCTGCAGCCAGGACGTTCCTCTGTGAGCATCTGTGAGTGTTCTGTTCACTCCTTGTCTGCCCCACCAGGTCCCACCTGGGTCAGTTCTGGTGACAGCTCTGGAGCTGCCAGGTTTGGGGCTGACTTTCTGTTTCAGCACTCGTGGCTATTCCTGCCCTCAAAACAAGGTGTTGGACTGCTGGCTGCTCTGCCAGCCAGTATTGCCTGCACTCCAGCTGTGTCTCCAGCTTTGCTTTTCAGCAGATTGCTTTTCCGTGCAACTGATACTCTGACATCATCACAGAAATGCCGGTGCTGGGGTCTGCTGGTGCCTGGGACCTGCTCCTGGGCATCGCTTCCACACGTCAGCCTCTGTGTCAGCTTGTGCTGCAGCAGCCCAGGGTATTTCCAGCTGAACTGGAGTTTGTGTTATACGTGAGAGACAGAAGGCAAGGTCTGCATGCTGTATTTTCTATACAGCATATAGATTTTTTTCTATACAGCCTTAAAATTTTTCTGTTCTCATCCCTTGCTGCTTTTTAAACAACTCTCCATTCCTTAGCCAAGCTGCTTTCTGGAGTGTGGGGCTGTATCCACTCACACAGACCAAACCCAGCTCCTAGCTGCACTAGCTCCTTCTGCTTTGCAAGATGTCAGATTACTGACCATCCCAGGTTTCAATAAAGTTATTTCTGTATCTATGGAAAAAGAAAAAAAATTCACAGAATCACAGAGTCAAAGAGAAAGCTGAGCTGGAAGGGACCCACAAGGATCATCAAATCAAACTCCTAGCCCTGCATAGCCTTTTCTATTTTGATAACAGTGATCCACGATACACTTTGTGTTCCAGAGGAGCCACAGAAAGAGCTTCAAAAGTCTGCAGTTCCCTGGTGCAAAAACTTAAGAAATGTGCTCAAAACCAGAACTGTCTCACAAACACATGAGCTCCCTTTTGTCCAGCTGAATGTCTGGGGACTGGGCCAGAGTGAAGGAGGTTTGCAAATTTTTTTAAAAATCCTGCTAAAAGTATTTTTGTCTTGAAAGGATTGTAATCCACATATGCTGTAATGCTGGTTACTAATTAAATCATCCTGAGACTTAGAAATGCAGATAAAGCAAGCAGGGATTAAACTGGTCTGGTAGTTTGAGAATCTTTAGGAAATTCCCAGTTGAGTTTTAGAGAAAACTGCTTAAATGAGCACAGGGACAGGAAAAAAACCCTTTTTGACAATTATTATCTATATGGAGCCAGTGTATGTCTAATAGTGATGCCTTTGCACACATAAGGAGAAAAAATTTTTCATATGTGATACATATGAGATCAGTACTTTCTACAATTCAGTAACATTCAATCTTTTTTAATGTGTTAGACAAAGCTATTCTTCATCTTGTTACTGACAGACAGTGTCAGTGTGGGGTGAAGATCCAAAACTGATGAGTGTGAAGTGTATCAAACCAGGCCCAGGCGGCTCCTGGAGGCATTGTGTGTAACTTGGGCACATTGTGCCTTACTAGGAAGGATGCACTCGGCATTGCCCCCCATGCTGTCCACAGTTCTCCTCTTCCCATGACGGCTTCCCCAGGAGGTGCTCCTCTCCCCTTGGAGAGGTCTGAGGAGCTGGAATTAATAGCGTTCAGTTCTTCTGCAGTCCTCATGAGACCTACAGAAAAGGGAAATCCTCTTCTGGCTCCGTGTGGCCCCTCCAACCCTGTATTTCCCTGACTCTGTGCAAGGGTAATCTCCCTGCTGCTCCTCAAGTGTCTCCACTCCCAGGGAATGGGAGGGCGGGGAACCAGGACTTTGGAAACCAACTCCTTAGTGGCCCCAGGGCTGGCCCCAGTGCATCCAGCTGCCCTCTCCAGCATCCTCACACCTAAATACGAAGCCGCACTACTCTGCTTGGTCTTCGGCTCAGGTTTTGCAGGGCCTGGCTGAGCTTTGAGTTAAGTCAGCTGCTATTGTTGCATTAAAACTTTGATTTTTGGTGCTTTCATTTAGCTGTGCATTAAGATGCTTAAATGGAAATGTAGGCACTCAGGTTGTGGTTTATGCAATGCCTAGATCTGTACTTCTCACTTGGAAATGTGTTAATGTAAATTACTGGCAAGTGCAGCTTTCTACATCTCTTATAGCGCTGTGTTACACAACCAGGATCCCAGGGTTCTGCTTGATCCTGGCGTTACAGATGTAGTAAAAATAACTGGAGCCCTGCCTTTGTAATTTAGCCCAGTGGTCTGATTGTCCAGCCATGGCTTAGAGCAGGAAACTCCTGGTGAAGAGCAACACACTGGACAGAGATGTGTAGTGGCATGTTGTAGTACTCCCTCTTTCAAAGAAAGAGAGAGAAAAACATGCTACCAGTGTGAAATGAAGGTGGATAAAAGTGTTTGGTTATTGCTTCCTGCCATTTTAGGAGTGTCCTGTGTCATTCTTCTTCTTTTCAATTCTTACTAAGTAAAAAAAAAACCACAACAAACTATGCATGAACACTGTATTACAAGATAATAATTTACCACCTCATGCTACTTAAAATTTTCAGGAACCTTTCAAGAATACTATACTCTCTTCACTGGTAGCAGGTTAATGTATTTCCTTTATGGAAATGACTTTTCGCTTTTGATGTTAAGAGAAACTGCTCTGAAAATTTTTCTAGTCGCTAGAAGCAAATTGTTTGCAATGTTTTATTATAATTGATCAATAATGTTCAGTGTATGAAAAAAAAGGCTCTTAAAAGAAGTTATTGATATTATAAATGATTAATGGAAAAGCACCATTCCCTTTAAATGCTTCAACATATTTGAAGTACAAAAGGCAAGTCAGATGCTGGAGTCACACCAAATATACATTAGGGCTCTGTGCTACTGTGTTATGTTCATTATTATTATTTTATATGCCTTCTCATCACTAAGTGCTTTCCAATTGTTTAGTAAGGGAGCTAATCAGTGTTATTTGGTCTTTTTCTTTCCCTTTCTTTCTTATTGGTGCAACTAAATATTTTGGTAGGGTTGGTTTTCTTTAGGATACACAAACCGTATTATATCGGAGAAAACAGAGAGAGAAAGTGTACCTTGTATTTGGGACTGAGAGGTGAAAGGCTGAATGTCTCCAGTCCCTGTGAGACCTCATTCCTAGAGCAATTGGACTCAGTGATTTCCAAGGACGCTGAGCTGAGCCCTTTCTGAGAGCTGCATTTGGGTCAGCACATTTAGGTTTTCACGTGCCTCTAACAATTAACCAGCTCAAACCCTCCTGCCTCTGGGAGATAGCATCCCACCTCGGCAGCTAAAATCTTCCCACAGAACTGAAGGAGCACAGATTTAAGCCGATTCACAGCAGCTTTAATTAAACCTCAGTTAAACTGGTTCACATTTAAATATCCAGGAGATACATGAACGATCCACGCTTAATTACTGCAGCACAGCCTAATGCCCTCTTCTGTGCCCACGGGTGGTGGGCTCCCACTCAGGGGCTGTTGGGGAGGGCTGTGGGGTGCAGAGCTCTGCTGGGCTGCTCCCCCAACTCCCTGCCTCACTTACCCACCATTTCTGAGCCCTCTTTACCCTCTCCCCACACCCTGGTGAGCCTGGCGAGCAGCTGCAGAGCGTAGGGAAGGCAGGGGGGGAGCCCAGGGCCACCCCAGCACGCCACTGCCCCGCTGCTGAGAAGAAGTTGCTTGTATGGTCACAGGAGTGATGGAGGCTGGTGGTGCCCGGCGCTGCCTGCAGCCATATGGCTGCTCCAGGGGCTCCCTGGCACAGCCCCCAGTAAATCCTCTTAGTTCAGCTTCACCCTCTTTCTTGCCTCTTTGATGTTGGTCTTGTCTTGGTCGCTGCTCCAGTCCCAATTTCCACTACAAGCTCTCGCGGGCAGACTGTGGTGGTGCCCCTGGCGCTCTCTTGGCCCGAGTACAGCCCAAGGATGGGGCATTGAGGTTATATCTGCTCTCTGCACAGGGATCTGTCAGGTGGTGAGACACCAGGCACAAAGTAGCCTGCATTCAGGCCACTGAACCATCTCGCCCCTCAGCCCCAGTGGCTGTATACAAACCACCTTGCCTGCTGCTCTGGTAGCTGTCACAGGCACCTAACGGAGATGCAAAAGCCCAAGGAGAGCCAAAACGTATATTCTGTGATGGAGGGCACTGCCTGGCAGCAAAGACCAGGAATGGAGAACTTAAATTTGCTGCTGATTCTCTGCTTTGATATCTTGTTAAGGTATCTGTTTGTCTCCCTGTGTCACAGGCAGGCACTAAACACAAACATACATTCCTAAAGCTGTTACGAGAATTTTTGTTGAAAATTAGATCAAGAAAGTGAAAAGCAGTAATTAAAATGTTCTTATATAGAGTGGAAGTAGGTACAGAGCCTTATCAGGAAGGGCGCATTCACATTAGCAACAGGCCATTGCAATTTATTCTGTTCCTCAAAATCTAGGTAAGAAAACAAAAATGCCTGCTGATCTCTTCTTCAGTTTTGAAACAGCATAATAAAAAAACATCTGCTAAAGCTAATGACTGCATTTGCATAGATTACATGTGACAATCCAGCACACAACAGGGTGTCCTGCCATGCAGACAACAAGCCGCAAGGGTGATGCACTTCTTTGGCATTTGTTGCCATAAGTCAGCTACACTTCTACAATAATAGCGTCAGCTACTTTCCAGGAGGGCTTTGGCTAACAGTGCCAGAGAAAATTACTGGCTCCCTCTTGTTTTCCAAGCTGAAAGGTGTAGGGCTCTCTCCTGCCAAGTGTGGAGGAGGGGAAACGGCTTTCATGGAGGCACCCAGCAAAACCCCTTGGCTCTGCAGTGGTGGGGGGAAGCCCAACTCTGCTGGGCTCAGGCTGAGGGAGGCTGAGCCCTGGTGCCCAGCAGCAGGGGCACAGGGCTGGCCACAGACAGCACAGGGTGGCTGTGCACAGCCCTGCCATCAGCCAGGCTGAGGGAGGGCTGGCGCCTGCCATGGGGCAGCATGGCTGGATGCCATCAAGAGTTGGAGGGGAAAAAATGGCTCCTTTGTGTTTTCAGCACAGTGGTTGAGTTTTATGGCATTGCTTTGTTATTCTTGCAGCATTGGCTATGAACAAATAAAAGACGACAATTTATATCCTAAGGCAAACTGGCTCTGATATGGTGCTATTCCTTTTTGCTTTGCTTAATTGGGCTAACAGAAAAAGACAACAGCTGCAATGGTGGGAATGAAAATGCCTTTACTTGTCCTGGTTTTGACAGCAATCAGCCCGACAAGGGATAATCAATTGATCTGAGATAAGTGTTAGTGAAGGATGCAGATTGTTGTCTCTTTATCCCCTTTACTATTTCATAGATACAATTACAGATAAAAAAACTAATACTGAGAGTTACTTTGAGAGAGAGAAAACTGTTAGGCGTGTTCAAGACCAGTGTGAAAAGGAATCGCTCTGAAAAAAATGCTCTGGGACTGCTGTGTGTTTAGGTATGCACATGCATCATGAAGCCAGAAAGTCAAAAGAGAGACAAGCTGCAGTCATGTGTTTTTGAAAAAAAATCAGGTCATTTTCTCCAGCCTGTTTCTTCCAAGTCTGCAGATCTAACAGCCACAGGATGCTTCCTTCTGTCCTGGTAATCCATGAGTTCAGGCAAAGCTCTGTGGCCACCTGTCAGCCTATTTTTGTGAAGCTCCATGGAAAAACTCCACAAAAATGAGTGGATGGATCTTGATTGTCCCATTTGATAGATACAACATCTTTTGGATTGCTGCATAATTTTGCCACTGGGTTTTGCTGGAAGAAGGAGATGATATGTCCTGGAACCAAGAGAAGTGGGCTTTTCCCAATCGGCCAGAGACACTGGGCAAACTGGTGCTGCTGGTTTCCAGTTTGCTTGTCCCTGGCCCTGATCCAGGACTGTGGGGATTGGTGGGAGTTTTGCAGTTATCCCCGGTAGATGCTGAATCCAGCTATTGTGTGTGGAAACACCACTGAGGAGAGCCTATCAGGTTCCAAGGGGCTGGGGGATGCTTGCTCTGCTTACCAGGTACCCTACCAGCCAACTCAGAGGGCCTAATCCTATGCTTCTTACGTGGTCCTTGTGCAAATGGTGCTTCTCTGGAAACCAGTTTTGCCTGAGCAAGAAAAAGAGCAGGAGTGGAAGCCCCAGTGATTATTCCTCTTGGCACTAATCTATTCTTAAACTGCACTGTGCTCTTTAGATATTTCAGTAAAACTGTCATAAATCAACACCCACTGCTTCGTTTTTCTTAGTGGTGAAAAAAAAAAGGAAAAAGAGGCAACTGAAAAGCCGTCCTTTAGCTGACATTCAGTTGGAATTGATCGAGCGATCTGCTGTCAAAGCAACAGCACTTGTCAAAAATAGCCCTATGGAAAAAAACCTCTGGTGTTATTTGTATCGCGTGTCCCACACAGCGCTCCTTGGTGAGAGCGGGGCATCAGGGACCAGCATCAAAACGGGATCAGTGGAAGTGCTGTGTGCAAAATTAATCGTGTGCTTCCCCACAAGCCACCAGCATCCCCGCCACTGCCTGCAACTAACGAGCTCACCGATGTGCATCAAGGCAGAGTTTCTAGAAAGAACAAGTGGGGTCAGATTGCTTTAGAAACCCTCACAGCTCTGAGGGACCAACACAACCAAACTCCAGGCTGCACCAAGCCTTCCTCATGGTGTGACCTTGACCAGAGTCCCAGTCCTGCAAACTCATGACCACCTTAGTAGCTGCTCTAGTGCAAGGAGAAGGCACTGCCATGTGCATATGCATTGAGCAATGCACATGTTTGCTTTAGAGATGATGGAAAATGTTTTATTTCTGCATAACAATGTTTTTCCCAAATGGAAAACCTGAAAACTGAAAAATGTTGGTTGATATTTTTGGGAAAGTGAGGAAATAACTTAAACACCATGAGTATCAAAACATTTAGAGAGGGGCTGATTTGAGCAAACAAGTATTTTTCTCTGAACATTTAACTTGAGCTCAGAGCTTTTAGGATAAGATTTACCTCATCCACCCATAAGATGGCCTGTAAAACAGGTCACATAAACTGCACCCTAAGAGTACCTGTCTTTTGCTGCACTAAAGAAGGGGGATTTAGGCTAACTGAGATGCAGCTGTTTACTCTGCCACTGGTTAAAGCATGGGGAGACAAAACCTACCTTTTGGTTTGAGACAAATGGAAGCCAGTGGTTTCTACAGGTTTGCAAGGCATGGCCCGGTTTTGTGTGGCATCTTATAGCCAAACCTTTTAGAAGCTGCTGACACACACCCCATTTCAAATACAAAATATATAGTGTGTATCTGTATACAGAAGTAGTTGGAGTTTTGGGGCTCCTAAAAAAAATCCAATGAGTGAATTTCATCATTAGCTTTGAAAATCTGTCATAATAAAAATCACAATTCTTTCTCTCCTTCCCCACCATGTTCCAAGACACAGATTTGGTCCCAAAGCTTTTCAGTAATTCCCCTGCAGCCTGTGTATTTCACACGTGCTCAGGTGTCTTCTTTCTTCCACACTTGGCCTCTGAGTCCTTTCATCTGAGCCCAAAGACTTCCACATGTTACCACAGTGCTGGCACCCAACTGCTCTGACCCATGTTCTGCCCAGGGCCCGGCTGCTTTGTACAAAGTGAAACGAGGGGAGAGGAGGAAAGTGAGACAGAACACTCCTGAAATCAAACTAATAATGTATCTATCAATAATTGTAATGAAAGGACTTTTAAAAAACTTATCCGTGCCGGTTAAATCTCATAAAAGCCTTGTTAGCAAATTGGGTAAGGATTTCTTACTTTAAAAAAAAGATGGATCACATCTATCGAGGTATCCTGTTTAGGGAGGCTAATTCTTTAATTGAGGTCCCAATTCTGACTTTTACACCGACTGACTCTAATCAGAAGTATTTCTGCTGAAGTCACTGGAAAGGTCAGAGATAGTACAAAGGTGGGGAAAAACCTTGGGCATCCCCAATGTGATTAAAGTTTTCTAAATGCTTACCTCTCAATAAAAGTGTCTCAGCAGAATTGTTCTCCAAAAATCATGCTCAGCTGCATCTCAGCTGTTTGAAAAACATATTCTGACCCAGTATTCCCCATGGTCCCCGTAATCTGCTTACACTCCTGTTTGGGCTTTTAATTAAAGATAGTGGGGAAGACCCATCCCTCCTGTGGTACAATTGTCTGTCAGGTCTGCCGAGTCTGCACAGCCAAGATTTTATTTTCATTTATTTTTGAAGTAGAAAAACTTAACTAGCACAATTAGAAATAAAATATAAATTTTTATTTTGTCTCAGATACTGCAAACATCCAAAGAAAAATGGCTGTATGTCCATCTAAAAAAAACCCTCTTTATGGGGTATTTTTTTACCTTCCTCTTTTCAGTTCAGTATATGGAAAAAAATAAACTCTAAATATTTCTAGTAATTACAGTGCAAGTAAATCTGGGATTGGACTGGGTTAATTCTCAGAGGTTCTAGCTATACTGTTCCAGCAGGATTAAAAGGGTTTGGGTTTTAATGCAGAGGGCTAGGGCACTAACATATTATTAATTAGAAGTAAATCTCTCCCTTGGGGGACTACATGTACTGCCTTCATTTTTAATTTGTATTTAGCTTTAGGACAAATGATGGATATTTCCCCTCTTTCAGTTTCTCAGTTGTTTCCTTATTTCACTGTAATCCTTTTGTTTTGCATTGGGAAGAACAGTTGGATAACATAGAGATAGTGTGCAGAAAATTGATTTTTTTCAATCTGTTGACTGAACTGGAAAACATTCAATAATTTTCTTTGGGGTCTAGATCATGTTTTGCTTCATTTTTGGAGGGTTACTGTTATTTTCCTATTTTGCTCTTAAAAACAGAAAAATATAAGCCATTTATACAGAAAAGTTGTTTTGACAACAAAAAACTCTACAAAAATCTTGGATGAGCTACTTTATCCTCATCCTTGCTGAGTTCAGATGGTTTATTTGATTTCAGAAACCCCATGATTGTTTTGCTCAACCTGAACATCCATTTCTTGCTGAATTTTTTTTTTCTCTCTGAAGTTGCGCCCAGAAGAGATGCTGGGGCTGAGGGAGAGTAATAAAAGCAAACCTCACAATGGCCACAGGATTCCTTTCACATGCGGAGAAGTTGTTGGCCTCTCCTGCAAGGATGTTACCAGTGAGGACAAGTATTCCTCCTCATGAAGTCCTCACTTAGGACGTCTCAGGTCTAACTCACAGTCTTCCAGGCTCATGCATGAGACTTCTTCCTGCTTTGGCTAAACTGGGCCAGTGTTTAAACACGTGAAAATTTAGTGTCTGTTTTCTTCTTTTCTCCACATTTATGCTGTGGAAGGGCATGATTGTTACCTATTCAAGATTCTGTACCTCAGCTCTTGTCTAGTGCAGTTTCTTGGAGATTTAGAGGATGTTCCGGTTACTTAAATTACACAGCTTTGCAGTGGGCACTTTCAAATTGTATAAATTTGTGGAGTTTAGATGTAATTTTCTGAAAATAGAGTCCAGGTCTCCATTTTGAGAAACAGGTCTTGTTCTGCTCACTGAACACTTCCCAGTACTGCATCTCTTCATCCAATAAAACACAGTAATGACAGTTTATTATCTCCCGGGAGACTGGAGATATACTTTACAGGGACATGCACATCTCCTAGTCATGATGAAGTTTGCTGTCTGTACATTGCGCTGATACCAGATTTTGCCCATGACGGTTTCCCATGTGTTAATCAGGCAGTTTCTGGTGAGCATGAAGCCTGTGTGGAGATGAGTCTGATAGAGTTCCCTCACTTTATCCCTCATCTTCTACTTGCTGCTCTTTATTCTTCTTTTCATATATTGCATTTTTTGGATTCAGTTAAGAACTTTTTCCCTGAGATATCCCCAAATTTGAGCTGTCTTGAGTGAGGGTTGGCCAGATTCTGGTCATGCTGAACTGCACATCTCTGGTCTTTATGCCTCTGCAGCTGGGGAAAGTTTGGTTTGAGGAAAGGATATGGAAAATGGCCTGACCTGGGAAAACAGAGGTAGGAGTAACAAAGCAAATAGTCCCACAGAGATCTTAGATGCTGCTGCATGAGCTGGAGAAGGAGGAAGGAAATATGTGGTATTAGAGCATATGGATCTGTTGGGAGACAAATGCAAACAAGTGGCAAATGTTAGAAATCCAAACACTTTTCCCCTTTACCTGTATGAGCCACTGATATGTGTTACAGCAAGAATGCTCACATGGAAAATAAGAGGCATTCTTTAATTCCCCATTTCTTCTTCTGAATTTTTTGTGGTTTAAACTCTTCTCCTTTTCTAGTCCCAGTGGCTCCCTAAGCAGATTTTAAGGTATCAGTAGAGATCTGACACTACTTATGTCTCTCTTAATGAGCCCATTGATTTAGTAATCCAGCAAACAGCACTCTTCCATTTTCTGATACTGAAATTGAAGAGTTTTAACTGTGCAGCAGCACACCTAATCATGTAAAAAGTAACTGCTGTGTTCAAAGTAACTTTTCAGGTAGTGGGCCTGTTTTCCCCATGGACATGTTGTTGCTCGGGGCCTCCCTGCACTCATCCTTAAATTCCAGATCCTGGCAAGGTAATTATCTATTGCTTTCTAAAAGCCTGCTGACTTTCTCCCATTGCCAGCTGGGACCTAGGTGCAGGCACTGTGCCAGCCAAAGCCTTGCAATTCAGAGTCTGTGATTTAGATTCACTGCTTATTGTTAAGAAGACCTATGAGTTTTAAATTGATGTTGCATCTTTGAGCTCCATAAATTATATATGAATGTGTACAATTAACAGTGGTACTCAATGGTCTTAAAGGTCTTTTCTGACCTGAACAATTGTATGATCCTATAGTATATGTGGTGGGTGAAATACAACCATAGAAAATGCTAACCAAAAAAACGATAAAGTGTTTCAGCAAAAACCGGGTAAACTCTGGCTTAAAACTGAGCTTATGTTGAGAGGGCTGCTCCTGACTCTCTGGAGTCAGTGAAGCTTCACAGGAATAAGGCATGAAGTGAAAAAATCCTGCAGAGGTGTTTTAACACCTCTGTCCTGTCACCCTATCCCAGTGCTCCCATTCAGCACGTGAGGCAGCCTTGAAATACCAAAATACTCTGGCACCTCTCAAAATGAGGTACAAGATGGTTTGCTACCCGTCACTCCCACCACTAATTCATACATGACGAATCCTAGGATGTTATTCAGTATTCATTCTGTGCCACAGACTGCAGTGTTTGGGGCAACTGAGAGCATTTGTGTGGTGTAATGACTGGGGAGAAAGCAGGGTGAGGCTCTGCAGCTGGTTTGTAATTACCGCCGACCCTGCTGTTCCACCCGACGGCTCCAGCTGCGGGGGTGCCCCCGCGGCTCTGCCACTCCGGAGGGATCGAGGCTGGGACAGGACCGTGGTGCCCATGGGTCACTGGAGAAGGCACCGTCGTCGGAAATGAGCAAAACCGTGGCTTCCTGAGGATCACGGCACAGGTCAGTGGTGGAGCCAAGGACGAGAGCTGGACCAACACTCTGTGACAGTAACCTTCAAACAGCAGCCCAAAATAGCTGTAGGGCATGTCCAGGAAACAAGGAGAGGATAGTCATCATGACAAAGTCCTTAATCTCTGTAAAAAAATGTATACCTATAAATACTACATTTTTTATATTACGCTTTTTTGCATAATTTTTCATATAGTGTTTCTTGTCTGGTTTTCTTCCTTCATGCTCAATCTAAACATGAAAAAAATCCACCTTGGAGAACAGACCCTTTTTGATATCCCCTTCAGCTAGGATAAAAGCTGCTGGTGTGGCCATGCCGTGCGGCTCAGCATGGGAGCTCTTCCACCATATCAGATGCCCCTCAGGCTAAGCCAGGTCGGGGGGAATGCAGTAGAAACAGCTCTGCCATCCACAGTGGCTCAGCTGCCCCTCATCTGCATGTCATCGGGAGCTCCCTGCTGGCTCCGAGTCTCTCTGTGCTTTTAAATTAGAGCTCCTCATTTGTTTTCACTTTGCAAGGTGTCTGTCAGTCGTTCTTCCCCCTTGCCAGGCATGCAGAGTTATGACATTTTTCACTGTCAGAAGAAGACTTCCATTTCAGACCTACAGAGATAAAGGGAAGCCACAAAGAAATCCCTGCCGTAATTTAAGAGACTGAAAAGCATGTCATAAGTTCATGATGAATCCATAGATGTCTTCAGGTTAAAACAAAATGCTAAAAGATAAAATACAAAATTGGTATATTTAATTTGTCACTTTAAAAATTCAGTGCTTCACCATTACATTTTAGAATGACTATCCATTTCCAGAAGTACTTCAAGGTTGTTTAAATAATATTTTTTAAAGTGCAAAAAATATTGAAACCAAATGTGTAGGAAAAGAATCAGTTTGTCAAAACATTTCCCAAGTAGAAATTTCAGGTTGACTTCAAGTCACTTTCCTCCATTAACAGCTGGATTTTAAGCTGGCTGAAAAACAAACTGAAAGTCCACCCTTTCTGTCATAGCCACAAATATTGGCACAAAAAGAAAGAAGGCACAATAAGTTGTCTGTTCCATACAGCTGTGAAGCATTAAGTCATCTCTCATCTGCCTTTTGCATCTCTCCATGAGTCTCCTTCCATTGGACCCAATGCTTGTAAGAAGAACTGGCAAAATACAAAGGATTGGTGAAATGTAGCAAAGCACCAGGATGAAAGTGCAAAAACTGAGAATTTCAGTCATGTGGCCAAGTCTTATCTTGTTAGCATTTTCACCCATTGTTTCCCAAGATACATGATCAGGATTTGTTCTTTTAAATTTCGAAAGTATGCCTGGCTCTTTGTATTTGCATTTTCTCAAGAGCATTTGGTATTCTCTCTTTTTTATTAAGTTTCCTTCACCTGTGTAAAGAGCAGAAATATGACCAAGTAATGGGGAAACTCACGATTTGGTACAATTGATGGAGGCACAGTCAAGGTGAGGAACTCTAGGTCAAGGTTCTGGTCTGCCTCCTGTCTCTGTGGCTTCTGAGAGCTGGGCACATTTACAAACTGTACTCTACAAAATGTAACTCACTCCTCCTCCTCCAGCCAATACCTTGGCTTCTGCCTCATCTGTCCTTTCCTCTGTCTATTGCAGAAGGCAGAAGAGACCTATAAGTTGAATGCTGTGCTCACTCATATTGCTCTTACTGAATACTTCTAATTCTGAATGCAAATGGCACTTTTTATACATGAACAGGACTAAATTCACTGGATAAATTATTCACAACAGATAATTCAACCTGCTCTCGTGGGAGAGTGCAATGAATGTCTGATGATGTTAAAAAAACACCCAAACCCACAACTAATTCTTCCAGCCAGTGAAGTCAATGGCAAAGCCTTTTACTGACTTCAAAAGCAGTCGCATGCCAGTGGGCCCACACATGACTTCTCTTTAGTGGTTCTCACTTGCATTTAGAGCTTAAACCCAGACAAGTGTTTCTGTATTGAGGAGCCCAGACACACGGCACAGCCGGGCTGCCAGGACATGGGCACTGTTACAGCTCTGAGTGAAAGCAGGTCTGCTCTGCAGCTCTGGTGCACAGCACTGCCCCAAGCTGAAATAACCCAGCTGAGAGAGAGCTGGGTGTTCAGCGAGTCTGGAGCCCGAGGCAGGTTATTTTGGCCAGGTTTGTCTAATCTGGAGAAAATGAGACTAAGAGGCCACCTCTCTGCTCTCCACAGCTGCTTGAGAAGGGGGAACTGACAGGGAGGTGTTGAGTTCTTTTCCCTGGTATCCAGTGACAGGATGCACGGGAATGATTCAAAGCTGCACCAGGGGAGGTTCAGACTGGCCATTAGGAAGCATTCCTTTAGTGAGGTGGTAAACACTGAAACAGGCTTTCTAAAGGGATGGTTGATGTCCCAAGTCTGTAGTGTTTCATAGGCATTTGGACAATACCCCTAATAACGTGCTTTCAGCCATTAGGTCAGGCGGTTGGGCTGGATGATTGCTGTAGGTTCCTTCCAAGTGAACTGCTTCTATTCTATTCTATTCTATTCTATTCTATTCTATTCTATTCCCACCTGGCATAGATTTGCAACCAGTTAGGAGTTTTGTGGTCAGGGTGACACCAGCCACACTGACGTGACTGGACGGCTGGCCATCATCCCTGGTGGCAATTCGACATGGGCATGATTTGGGTGCCATGACTGGGTCCAGTGGATGCAGGGGCCGAGAAAAGGTTTGTTGTGGGGGCTGCCACCGTGCTCCCCCTCCATGGCAGGAGAGGAGACTGGGGTGAGGGCTGGGCTGTGCCCCAGCTTGTACAACTGCTCCCCTCTGCTCGTCGGCAGTGGGCACATGTGGCCTCGGGCACTGCGGAGAAAGAGGGACACGGGGACGGTGCGAGTCGTCCTAGTGAGGTGGGCGATGGGAAAGCAGGAGGAGAGGGGAGAACTTAGCATCCTTTGCCTCTGCCTCCGGGAGTATTTACGTACCGGTTTCGGTCTGTGTGCCCCATTTTCCCACCCGTCTGTCCCTGCCCTGTGGTGCACTGGCACCTGCAGACCGCCACCAGCTCCCAGCGCCCTCGGCCCCCGATTTCTGCCAGCGCTGCGAGCGCTTCGCCGCATCCCCCAGCCCACGGCTTCAGTCGCGCAATGCCCGCGGTCCAGAGCGCGGAGCGACCGTGCCGGCAGGACACAGCGGCGATGCAGAACGCTCTCAAAAATAAAAGCCGAGCTCTGCCCGCCCGGGCGCGGCACCCTCCCGGGGCGACCGAGAGCCCGGCGGTGCGTGGGAGAGGCGNGGCGGCAGCAGCGGCAGAGGCAGAAATGGACTCGCACTGCGACTGTGCCGAGCCCCCGGCCGCCGAGCAGCCGTCGGGGAGGATTAACAAAACCGCCTTCAAGCTTTTCAGGAGGAGGAAGTCCGGGGGCACCATGCCGAGCATCTTCGGGGTGCGGAGCAGAGGCGGGGAGGGGAAGGGCGCCGGCAAGCCGGGAATGGTGCGGAGCCGGACGCACGACGGCTTGGCCGACGCCGTGCTGGAGAGCAGCAAGAAGGAGGAACCGGGCGGCGGCGACCCGCAGAGCCGCGAGGCGCAGGAGCGGCCGGCCGGCAGCCTCGGCGGCTCCGCCGGCAGCGCGGTGGCCAAGTCGCACAGCTTCTTCTCGCTGCTGAGGAAGAACGGCAGGCAGGCGGAGGGCGCGGAGCCGCGGGCCGGCGGCAGACAAAAGAAGGGGCTGAAGGGGATCTTCAGCAGCATGCGGTGGCACAAAAAGGACAAAAACGGCAAGGAGGAGAGGGGGGAAACCTCGGACATCCCGTCCGGCCTTATCATGCCGGGGTCCCTGACCGCCAGCCTGGAGTGCATCAAGGAGGAGACGCCGAAACCTTTGTCTGAGAGCCCGAGCGGCGCGGGAGACGCCGGGCCGGAGCCGCCGCGGGAGAAGCGCAGCGGCGAGGCGC
>VYXC01003766.1:711517-810460 GCA_013397175.1 Platysteira castanea | reverse complement strand
GGAGCCGCCCGCCGCCGTGCGGCCACCCGAGGAGCTCAGCCGCGAGCGACCGGAGCCGGCCGCCGGAGAGGTTGGGACTGCGAAGGATGCGGCGATAACAGGTGACATTCCAATAACGACTATCCCCCCTGTTGAACCTCACTGTGATAGCGGTCAAGAGACGGCAGCCGCCCCTGACCCTTCCTCTGTTGATCCACCCTCAGAGCAATCGATTGATCGTATTTGTTTGATGTTTGCTGACGTGACTTCACTGAAAAGCTTTGACTCTCTTACAGGCTGCGGAGATATTATTGCGGACCATGAGGAGGATGTGGGCGGCGGGAGTGGCGTCTGCGAGAAGAGCACCCCCGGGCCCAGCAAGCTGGGTGCCACCAAGAAGCACCCCACCATGGTGGCCTACCAGGGAGGAGGGGAGGAGATGGCCAGCCCCGACCAGGTGGATGACACCTGCCTGCAGGAGTTCTGGGATATGCTGTCGCAGACAGACGAGACTCAGACACAAGGAAGAGGAAGTGGAGGAGGGACAAAGAAGCCCGAGGGGTTGAAGGAAACCCGAGGTACCGAGGGGGCCCAGAACAGGGTGATGGTGAAACGTGGTGGCCTCCACCAGATAACTATTCACCTGAACCACAAAGAGGAGCAGAAGGGCAGGGAAAAGGAGCAGCACGAGGGAGTCCCAAACAGCGATGAGGGTTACTGGGATTCAACCACCCCTGGTCCCGAGGAAGATAGTTCTACAAGCATCCAGAAGGAAACCATTCCCAGGGATATCTACAGTGGGGATGCTCTTTACGACCTTTATGCTGAGCCGGATGAGAACCCACCAGCGGGGCCTACGAACGAAGAAGTCCCCAGTGTGCCACGCTCCAAGCCCGTGTCTCCAATAACAACCGTGAGCTCACTGAAAACACCCTCAAGCGCAGCAAAGGACTCCAAGATACCCATCAGCATTAAACACCTCTCGTCGCATCCCGCCAGCCATGGAGCAGATGCCAGTAACAGCCATCACGTCGCACACCATCACCTGGCCAAAAGTGAGATGCACAGAACAAAAATCCCCGTCTCCAAAGTACTGGTACGCCGGGTCAGTAACAGGGGCGTAGCAGGGACAACAGTGAAAACTGCCACATACCAGGACAGTGCCAAAAAGTAGTTGGGTAAGAGGTGGAGACAGAGAACGAAGTCAATGAGGGAAAGTCTGCATAGGAGACCACAGAAAATGAAATTAGTTTTGCATCACCTGAAGAAAGTCAACTGAAAGGCTTCCTTCACTGTACTCCGCGGGCCTCCACTTCTGAGTCTCTTCTTACTAGACTGTGTGGCTAAATATGAAAAGTCAACTTCTTTTTGAGCACTTTTTTTTACATTTGTATCTTTTTTCTGCAACACTAAACACTGGAGAGGTTCATTTTTACATGCCTTTCTGGAAGCAGGACTTGGATTATGACCATCCTTCCTTGTGCAAAGCTGTGTCATGAGTTCTTCAAGGGAACAGAGTTACAAGAGGAGCGACATGAGAGGTTCTCCAATACACTTACCTTTTAATCATTTCTCGGGGAAGAGTAGAGGGTGGGTGCCTGGCTGGCTCTGGAAATGATATTTGCTCTGCAAGATGTTGGAAAAAATGCCAA
This sequence comes from Platysteira castanea, assembly GCA_013397175.1. Lineage (NCBI taxonomy): Eukaryota > Metazoa > Chordata > Aves > Passeriformes > Platysteira > Platysteira castanea. Next base: position 808,829 of record VYXC01003766.1, on the reverse strand, counting down.
GCAGAAAACAACCCACCTAACAGGTATTTTACCTGCTGTAGGAACGAGAATACTGCTCAGCAGCAGACTTGATTGACTTGTGTGCAGGAGATAAAACTAAGGAGTTAGGTGGACTTGTCTAACAGGAAAACATATTTTCATTTGTCTGTCTGTCTGGTTGGTTTTGATCTGGTCTGATGTAAATGGGTAACAGAGACACCTGACGTAGGTTCAGATGTTTACATCAATACTCGTCCGATAATGCATACAATCAGGTTCAGGGAAACATTTTACTAAATGCCAATATATACACACTGTCCACATTTATACAATAACTTGCTCGCCGTGTGTAAATATATACGTGTTTTAGCAGATTTTTTATAAAAAAAAAATCACCTGTCCTTATTACCTAGAGTTTAAGCAAGAGTTAGTTTTTATAGGTAGATAATTTTACAGTTCTAAAAGGATAGGACTTTGTGTAAGTACCTTAAATTAGAGAAAAACTCTGGTTTGTATGGGCTCATGCATCCCCAGATAAGTAAGTCTGAAGTGCTGACTTTATTCCAGTGGCACATTCCATGGCTCAGAGCTCATGTTCTGACAGCATTGCCACTGCAAACCTCTATTTTCAGGGGTTTAGACAAAGTTGCTCTGGGCTTACACCTTACCGAGAAGGAACCCAGGAAAGAAACATGTTTTTTAAGTATTATTTTTTAAAATATATAAGATTAGTTTTTGACTATTTAAAGAAAGTTTGGGTTCTCGTTGCTTTTTATTTTCATTCTCAATAATGTCAGAATAATTTTACTTTAAGAGAGAAAAAAATATGGTAAGCTAGTGGTACATAAAATGGTCTGATGAGCTTGGATCTTAGGAGAAATGTATTAATGGCCATGACATTTTTGAATGGTGGCTACTGTACATGGGCAACATTTCAAAGAAATATAATAGGGTTTTAATGTGCCTGAGGACATATTTTTATGATACACTGAAAAAGCTCTAAAAATCACTGAAGTCTAAAGGTAAATGTTATGTATTTACAAAATATTTTGGTATAAGTATTTAATCATCAGACCACAGTTAATATAAAATATATGCTCCAGTGTATCTAAAAAATAATATACATTTAAAAAATATACATGTCTATATTATGCAGAGAATCCTAAATTCACGTCATTGAAGCTAATGGGTCTGATCTTACATAGCAGTTGGTTTTATTGTCTCTTAAATCAAAAGAAAAAAAAAGGAAAATAAATATACAGAATATACATTTGAAGGATATTAAGGTTATAGGCAAACCATAAAAAGACAGGAAATACCATAATAATAATTGTATATATGTATATGCATGATTCATGGTTCACTGGGGAAATGACCTTAAAGTCACGAAGGTGAAATTGGCATCCAGTTTTGAAATTGCTGCAGAATTTAATACCGAGTTGCAGCACCCCAGTGAAAGTATTAGTTTCCCTGACTAGCCCGTTTTCATGGTTTAAGAACCTTAATACGCTTCAAAGAGGATAATTTTATGTTTTCTTTTTGATGTGCACGTGTGTGGTTCCCTCTGTGCCCCCTCACACAGATGTGTTGTACATGTGCATGTGTGGTGAGCACACAGCTCCTGGCAGGGTCCGTGCACCCACGAGGGCTCTCCCCGTGCACACTCACACTCGTGTGAGCACTCCCATGCACAGGCTGGGGGCTGTGCTCCAGATCTGCCTCCAAACATGCTGGCAGTGGTTTTCTTTGCCTGAGAAAGGGATTTGCATTTGGTCTGACTCCACTTGTGCATTTTAGAAAGTCAAAGCTGAAACAGCCTCAAAAGGATGTATGTACAGAACACGGAATATTATCCTGATTCTCAGCCCTAAACATGACATTCCTTTTCCTGTTCTTTTGTTTTTGTTTGACTGTAAGGGATGCATCTTTCCTTGCATGACAACTCTGCAGAAAAATCTTAATTCCCCATTTTGTTCTAAGAACAAATTGTGCTGAGAGATCCTATAAGGTACTGGAAGTTGAGAGGGAGGGAGGATGTGGTGGGAGTACCATGAAAACTGGAAGCAATGAGTACAGGTAATAGGAGTGGTGCATCTTTAAACTCACTGGGGGATACCAGCTGCCATCTCTACAGGACTTGTGTGCGTCAAATTATTCATTGTATGTGTTTTGTTTGCATTGTGGCATGTCTGTATTGAGAAACCAACAGTGTGACACGACTAACTCCCTCTCACGTAACCACTAACACAAATCATCATTAAAATGCTTTGGCTTCCCTTCATTCTCCTCTCTCTCCTTTGTTTTCTGCCACGTTTTTCCTCCATCCTCTGCATGGTGGCGGGCGGCCTCCTCCTCGGTGCTAACCCCTGGAGCGAGGAGCCCCGGGCTGGCAGCGGAGCGTGGGTGGGAGGGCAGCTGCCCAGCCCAGGTGCTCCCAGCCGCTCCCTCAAGCTTTCTGTCACATACCCAGTGTACGTATGTTTTGCAAATCTCTTGGCGGTTTGTTTGGCTGCTTGCTATGTACATATTTTAAGGACAATCATATCCTTAAAAGGAAAATGGGAAAGTAGCTGGTAGTTGGGCGTCAGTATTTTGAATCATTGCGACATACTGACGTTGATTCAGGGTAATGGTTGTGTGAGAGTAAAGATGCAATTTAATGTTCAAATTAACTTTGTATTTCTAAAATTCACTTTTGTCTTTAAGCCATCTATGTTTTTTATTTCGAAAGGTAATAGAAGATCGAATATTTACTAGGGCTTTCAAGTTTCATACAAATATATTTGTATAACTCCACACAATGCCTAAAACAATCATTGAAAGGGAGGTTCAAAGGCTTTCTTCAGACCTATATATAATTCCTGATAGATCCCTGTAAAATACTGTGAGATGCCTAAGAACAAACAGTTAATGGCTTGCTGGATTTAAAGGCTGAGACATAAAGAGGTAATAGTCCTGAGGCATTTTGTGGTAACTTGCATTCTTATTTATGTTACCCTGTTCAAGCATATATTTTCCTTGGCTTTGGTAGGTATTGAGGTAGAAATGGTGTTCTGAGTCCCAAAGATAACATTCCTGATGCTGTCATTGTTTTGATTTTCTTAAAGAGTATTTTTCTTTATATGTTTCATTTGTTATTTGGTGGTCTGAATGATGCTTTGTAATTATCAGCTCTGTGTCGTTCATAAAGGATTTTATAGATCCGGACTTGGTATTTAGTTATCTGTACTCTTTGCACTTTCAGGTCCCTCCTGGTAAATTTTGTATGTTCTTAGGATTTTTCTATATATTGGGTAGTGTTTTATAGCTCTCTACAGTGATTTCAGTGGTATACACTTCTGTCCTTTATATCAGCACAAAAGATTTCTTTCAGTAGCATGAAATTATGGTTTTGTGGACTTGTTTTGTCATGATAGGAGCTAAGTTTCCTGTACTAAATGTGTGGCCTGCAACAGACGTAAAAGGTCTTATTTTCCACGTAGTGTGTATGTATTTTGCTCTTGCCAGTAATAGGACTCAAACGCTCCTAGTATATTTCAGAGGAAATCCCATGACTAGAATAAGAAAAAACTACGTTCAGTCTTATTCCATCAATAACCAGCATTTTCTTCATCCACTGTGAATATCCTCACTGCCATTCAGGGTAGTAGAGGACTGAATTTCAAAAATTACGTGCATAGATGTACACTATGAAAATTAATTCACTGATTATTTTTTAATGACTCTTACTAAATTATTTATCTAAGCTAAGCGAATATTGCACCAAAGTCTTAAAACATCTGATACAGATGGCATTTTCAGTAAGATGCTATGAGTGCAGATGAGCCAAATTAACAGGCTTTGCTTAGCAAAGCAAAACCTTGTTGTTTCTTAAATTTGTAGTACTGACTGAGCTTGCAGATCAAAGGGAGCCATTGATTCTGCTGCGTGGCCATGCACCGAGGTTTTTCTTTCCCTGCTCTAATGGACTACTTTCAGCAAAGGCTTTTCAGGAAGATAATGGTATGAAAGGGACAGATCACAGTAACAATAGCCACTTACAAGACAGATGGTTATCCAACAGCCACAACAGGGGATTCTAGGCAAGGTGGCCTGAAAATGTATTTTCATAGTTACTGATATGAAAGGCTGGGGCTTCTGTCTTGGAAAAACAAATTGACACCAACTTAAAGACATTGCAGAAATGAGTCTTGGCAGAGTTTACACATGACAGCTTCTGCAGGGTTTCTTTTTGGTTTTTATTTTGGCTTTTCTTTTTCCCCCCTTTGTTTATGTTTTTATTATGGTGACATAACCCCACGTGTCTGAGCAGAACTGCACAACAACTGACTCTTCTGAGATTCAGTGCTGAGAATACACTGTCAGCTGTCCCCAGTGGCCCGGGACTGGTTCCTGCTGAACATCCCTCCCTTCCACTGAGGGATGGGAGGGATGGGATGATAGGATTGCCTTGTCATGAGTCCACGTGCTGTTTACTGTGAGCAGGAGGTATCTCAGTCTGTCTTGCTGTTTGTTTTCAGGGAACAATTTATTTTTAATTTAACTCACGGGAATTTTTTACTCATCATTAGTTCATATCTTGTCTTCCTTGTGAGTATCTTGGGTAGGAACATTCAGCACTGATTTGGTGTTTCCTAGGTCCATTTCATGTAGAGAGAAATGGAAGAACTTGTCATATGCAAAGGAATAATAGCTATAACCACCTGAGCCACATCCTGGGGGCCTTTATTCCTGCAAAAGCAGGTTGTTAAAATTCTTCTCGCCTTAGAAGGCCTCTCCACCCAAAACAGTGAGTACTATTGCCTAGGACCCTTTTTCCCTCCCTCTATGTCTCTCATTCCTTCTCAGCCATACTGCAGTTGCTTGGGAAACTGGGATTTTTGATCTAGACTTCCAGCACTAGAAAAGGAGCTGCTGTCAGTATGCCTCCTCTTCAGGAGATCTATGCTTCTACTTCTCGGTCTTGAAAAAAATTATATCCCCCTCAGAATAAGTGGCAAAGACATTTAAAATGGAGATCTCTGCTGTGTGATCTCATACACATGGGTAAGGATATTGAGTGGTATTTTGCATAGCATGGAATACATTCCTCCACTTTCTCGGTGTGGACAATTTAGTAAATGTAGCAGAGAAGCAGGTCACTTGTAGGGAAGCCCAGGAGCTCTTTGATATGGAGACTGTGCCCAGATTTTCTTGTCTTTGGTAAGAACTGCTTTCCTTTTTCCTTTCCATACATACTTAAATAGAGCCAAAGTTGCAGTATAGAGAGGAAAAGGTTATGCATCCCACAGGGCAAGGAGTTTAAACTGCCAGGCTGAAAGGAGTCTTGTAGCAATGGCTAACAGAAGATTGCTTTGCCTGCTTTGACATCACATCCAAGCAATGCTCTGCAATAAAAGCTAATCCAGCTATGGCCACAAAGTTAGAAAACTGGCATTTGCCAACAGGACAATCTCTTTCCATGGTCCAGTTCTGCTGTGGCAAAACTTCCACCAACTCCAGTAAGAACTGGCAGAGGTCCTTAATCTTTTAATCATAAGGAAATAGAAAGTGTTTCTTAAATGAGTCTTCCTTTTCTTTTTTAAGATTAACATTATTCAGGTGTTTGTGCAGTCTTTTATATTACTATGATAGTGTTTTCACTGATCTGAATGCAAAACATGTCTTTCCATTGTTTTTCATTTTAACAAGCTGCACTCCTGCACATAAATCTAGTGCTCAGCATGTTTAAATTACAGCTAACACAATCACTGCCTTCCTTAATTTAACTCTTGATGGCAAAACCAGGACCAAATTCTTTCCAGAGCTCTAAACTCCCTGCTTATTTTGTCATTGTTCGTGTTTTTGATATGGTAACTAATGAAGCCTCCCTTTAATTATTGCACAGCCACATTTTAAATGTGTCATTAGGGAGAAGGTATGTGGGGACTGAATGGTAAGATCTTTAACAGATTTTTATTATTTTGGATGATGTTGCATCAAAACAGTTGCTAAATCAGTATCAGGTTGTTTCCATGGGCTTTCTATGCAGATGCATTGGAAGCTTTGAACATAATGTGCTCGTAAAAGAAAATTGGGTATATCTGCTTTGAATTAAGGCTGACCTTAAAATGTAATTCTCAGTTAATGGCAGCGGAGGGGGGCGGTGTGTCCCAACTCACCTGCACCCTGTGGATTGGGGGAGCAAGGCGCCCCAAGTCACACAGCAGAATTTGCTGTCTGACCTTGCCATGTGGTGCCAGCAAAGGGGTGCAAGGTGCTGTCATGTGGAGGTGTCAGTCCTGGACAGCAGCAGGAAAAGGCAGGGTGGTGGGGCTGTGCTGGGGTGGGAGTGCTGATAGGGCATCTGGGAGATGGGATGAAAGCAAGGCCTGGACCTCTTGTCCTTGTGGAAAAAGAAAGTTACACATATGCCTAAAAAAATCTGTATCTTTTTTTTCTTGCACTGATGCTTGCCTGGGTTGCTGTGTTACACTGGGTTAGGAACCAGTGTGAGTTTGGGTGTGCTGAAGCCAGTGCTCCTGCAGGTGGGCTACTGTGTGACTGCTCTCATCAGCACCTGAGCAGTGCACAGTATCTTTGTTTCTAAAGGCATTTTCAGCACAGAAACATCCACAAATCCTCTGTAGCCCAGCACCCTGGTATCTCACTTCTCTTGCATCCTTATTTTGCCAGGAAGATGCGAAGACCCAAGCCCTAGGCAGAGTGGTGAGCTCTGGCTGCACCCTTGCAGCCCAAGGACAAGTGGGGAGGGAGTGTAAGACACATCGTGCAGCAGCACCAAGTACTAAGCAACATCATCCTGCTTTTCAAAAGGGGGAGCAAGACCAAAGTGGTTGCTTTTTCATAAAATTAAAATAAATCCTCTGCCATGGGTGAAATTGTAACAGCTAGACAGTATTTCATTCCACCAGAATTCTCTCTGAAATCAGTGGATCTGTTAGTGCTATCGGTTTTTATTGAATGAAGAGCCCGTAACTTGGCTCCATTTGAATTTTCCCTGCTCTGTTTGTTAATAGACTGCCTCGGAAAAGTTCCGGTGTTGAAGCTTGGGGTTCTGTTGAAATGGGGGATGAGGTGTGAATGTGGGTGATGGAAAATACAGATCCAATAAACTCAGAAAATACAGCATGGCTTTAGACTTTCATGACAGCCCAACTCTGCTTAAACATCATGGTGTGCCTGAGGAAAGGGTAGCAGGGACTGCATCGGACAAACCAACGCTCTCGGTGTTTCCTGCGTGCTGAAGGGGACATGTGTGTCCTGTTAGAAGTCACTCAGCCTGTTTCTATAAGATGTGATATAGCTGACAGATCACTGTTAATTACAATATTTCCTCGTATTTGTTTGTGTCAGCCACCTCCTGAAAGGTAGCATATGACCGATTTGAGATAATGAGTGAGTAAAGCCAGAGCTCCCCACTCTTCTCATCTGAAAGGTTTGGTAATAATCTGGCGAGTCTGGGTGCACCAACTTTTCCTTAATGAAAGCTCACAACATTCCAGGGGGTGTTTTTATAACAGACTGTTAGACACACTCTGCTCCTTTCCACCTCTACAAACTTTGATGAGTACGTGTCTCCTCGAATCACTGTATTCTTAATGTATTTACAACCTAACTGATAGCAATAGGTGTCTTTCTTCCCGGGCAGTTCACAAGGATATACTAATCAGTGTTTGTTATATTTTTAATTCTGTAAATATTTATTTTGGTACTCTGTGTATTTATTGGCACTGATTCTGGTGTTTGCTTATGTGTCATTGTAAATGTTGATGGTTTCAATAGTCTTGCTTCTAATGAATGTAAGGAACTCAGACTAACTGCACTTTTCTTCCATTCAAAAATCTTAACAGTGAAAAATATTCCCACTGTCATGTGTTATAATGAAAACAGTCAATAAAATCAGTTGTCACTTTTCATCGATGAACGTGAAGGTTACTTTTTGATGTTCAAATTAGAGCCAATCTATTCAGTGCACTGGAAAACACTAGGCTTTTCAAAGCAAGACATTAGGGAGCTATGTCACCAAAATAGCATAAAAGAGAGTATTTGGGCATGTGCGCAATTTCATTTTTATGTAGAAATGCCTTTAGCAGTTTTACTAATAACATCATAGAATAGCTAAACTGAATTTGTTACTTAAAGGAGGACTTTTGGAAATGAGAGTTTTGGTCTTCTGGTCTTCTGTTTCATCAGCATGTGGTTTTTGTTTGCTTTTGGATTTTTTTCCTTTAAACCACTTACACAATGAAATGGACTAAGTTTCATTTTGTTTTTCAAATCAACTTTGTTTTCTGATTTTCCTAGTTGAGAAGCAAGCAGGGAAGCTTGCTCTTTAGGCACAAATTGACTTTGGAGTTGCAGTTTTGGTGTGACGGTTGAAAAATGCGGTCTGCAGTAAGGTACATTTCCCACCTTTAAAACGTCACTTCCTTCCTATGACTATTAAATTACATTTATTAGAACCTCTGGTTGGCAACTTTCTCTAAATTTCTTGCATTTTGAACATGCATAAAGCATTTGCTTTTGACATAATTGATCCTATGCTCACAAAAGCATAACTCCTCTTTCCAGTAGTTGGAACGAGGCTGAAGAAATGTTTTCCCAGTGATTTAGTGCTCAAACAGTTTTACATTCAGGCCTTCTCAGTCTGTGTCCCCTATTGCACGTTCCTGTCTTCTATCCCATGCATCTGAAAGTAAAAGAGTTGTTTAAATTCTCTGTCACATAGGTTGCATAGTGACTGCCTCGCTTGTGTCCAGGTATAGCTATTGGGATACTGGGGGAAAAAGGGGTTTCAATGAAGCACGGGGCAAATGTACAGCAACCTTATGAACCTTGATAACTGTAGATCTGTGTGATGCAGGTGTTAACGCCTTTCACAAACCCAGATGACAGTAAACTAGTGGATCCAATGTGACAGAAGAAAATTGAAAAGTTTCCAAACCAGACTTGGCCCAAGTATTCTTTTTGAAATCAAAAGGAAGTTTCTAATATTGAGCTAAAAGTCCCTTCCTGATTCAAACCAAAATCCATCATTCCCCACAGTACATCTCGTTGACTTTCATGGCCACCTTACTGGAAAAGTGTTTGCAATGGGAGCGATGACCTGGAAATCTTTCCATGACCCATACATTGAAGGTGATTGCTCCGTCCAAAATCTATCAAGCAACAAAGAGAAGATAATATTCTTGACTCTGAATAACTGGTAAGGAGTGTTGGCAAGTCTAATGGACCAGTCAACTGACCATGAGTGAGTACTAGTCTAATTTCAAATCCTTTCCTTTGAATCACAGTATTTTTCCCTTTCAAAGTCATTGCACAGGAGTTGTTTACTGGGAGCTCACATTGAGCAGACGCCTGCTCCTACCTACCACATTGCACATCTGCTTCCAATTAAAACCATTCCACAGCGCCCTGAGGGGGATGGGGAGGAGGCTCCAAAGTTCTTCAAAGGGTTATTTCAGCAGCCATAGATGCTCTTATGGCAGCTGAGGACCAAGAAACTGCTTCATCTCTAATAACATCACTGATTATGCTCTGCGAAGACCCTTAGCGCTTGGATCAGGTATTCACTTAGACCTTGGGAACAGGATGTCTCCTGTTCTGACTAATGAAAGAGACTTGTCCTTGATCTTTATGTGTATATTTTCCAGCTTGAGACAAATGCGATGGGTCTCTTAAGCACAACTCCCTGCAGCTACTCCAAAGACTAACAAATGACCCATGCTCTGTCCTTATGCAAAGTCCCTTCACAAAGTGCCTCTGTACAGCACTCCCATGTGACTGCCAGGGGAGAGGTGACCTAGAGCCAAGGGTGCCACCAGAGAGGGGAGGGAGGGCTTGTGCCTTCTGATGGAGCACTGTCCTGGACCAGGGAGGTCTGGGTCCTTCTTCCACTGCTTCCTTTCCTGACTTAGAGAAGTCTGCAGGTGCCACATTTTAAAGTTGGAGCCACAAGATCAGTTGCACCCAGTGGTGTTGCTGCTCAGAACCAGTGGTCTGAAATTTTATGATCAAATTTCACTACCATTTAACTGCTTACACTGAGCAGGCTCAAAAGCATTGCATGGCTGGGTCTGCTCTCCCGTGTGTCATGGTGGGAGTCACGGATGGCTCTTCCTCTGGCCTCATCAGCCTTCTGCTGCTGTCACTTGAAACTCTAAGTCCCTTGGACAGAGAAGAGACTTGAACAAATATTCTCTGGGGTCTTGAATGAGCAGAGGTTGCCTGGGTAGAATCGTGGAGGTGGTGGGAGAGGTTGAGGCAGGGAAACCTGGGGCAGCTAGAAGCCTCGCAGGCAGCAGTGTCCTCTTTTGCTTCACAGGGAGATGGTTGCCTCCAGGGCACCGATGTGGCTCGACGTGCTTCAAGAACATATTCAGTTGTAGGCTAGCGTGGGAACAAATGGTGCTGAGCTGGTTGCATGGAGCTGGGAACATCCAGGGTGATAATGTGGAATGCAAAGAAAGCAAAAATCCCATGACCAAACAGTATTTTAAGGACAGAAATTATGTATGTCATGTAAAGCAAATCTGTCCCATTTCTGCCCAGCTTCATTTGTTCACCTGTAAAGACGAAAACACAACCTAATTTTGCAAGAAAATCCATTTGAATAAATAAAGGCAAATGCATATTAGTAAATATGAGTAGGACAAAAACTCCCTTTGATTACGGTTGTGAAGATACTGATCACAATCTAAAGTGGACATGAAAAAATCATCTGCTCTACTAAAGTAATGCAGAGGATCAGAAAAATGTTGAAAACAATCAAAAGGGTTGTTCTGAGTATTTCTTAAGGAAAAATAGAGACAGATAAGAATTTAGCTAGTCTTGGTCTATCCTTACATTTGGGATATAGTGACTCTACATCCATCTTTCTCTGACTTTCTACCTTTCCCATTCTGCACTAATAGATTTTGTTTACTGACAGATAACAAATTGCACAAAAATGCAGCACTTACAGTGAAGAAATCACCTCTGCGACTCTTTTGCTTATAGATGTCTTTTTTCCCCCTGTTAAGTAATTAAGTTTTTGATCCTCCCAATTAGACCACATACAGTCATTATCATGCCATATTTAGTGTCTGATTACGCAGCTGCTGCGTCTGAACAGCCTCATCCAAATCAGTAAGAAATGCTCCTATGCAGCAACTGCAGAAATGGTGTTTGCATCCTTTGCTGAGCTGCTTATTGCTGCTTTCTTGGGGGCTTAACATATTTACATCTATCATCACTACATGCTGTTAAATTTCCCTGTGTTTTTTTCCCAGGGTCTGATAGAAAATACCAAAAATAAGCATGTTTTATGGAAAAACAGTTGGACGAGATTACAGAGACAAGTTAGCTTGTCTATGCCAGATCTTGATCTCTCAAGGTGTAATGTTTTCAGACTGATTTAAAATAAGTGACTGTATCGGAAAACAAAACAGACATCAGAGCACAAGCATAAAGGCAAATGTCAGCCCCTGGCTCTGACACGAACAGGGTCCTCAGTCTGAGCTATGAAACCTTACATTTCTGCCTCAGTGCAGGCAAACACACAGCACTATTTATAGCACAGCCTTTTCCTACCCTTCTGGTAGAATAGGCTTCATCGGAGGATTTACATGACTAACCAAAAGCAAAAGCCTTTTGTCCTTCATTTCCATAAGAGAAGGCCAGTGTTAAGCTGGTGTTCATTGGGCTGAATTACAGAAAATATCAGTTACTAGAAAACCAGTTACTAATTCAAAGGCATCTGTTACCATGGCATAGACCTTCTCTTCCCTCTCCATGCCCCAGATTTAGCACAAATGATGGAAGCTTAGAGAAAGCTCAAAAAGAACAGTTCTTACCTCTGAAAAAAAAAAGCATAGTCGAGGAAGACCACATGTTTTCATGGCAACTAAGGAGTAAAGGGTTAAGACCCAGGAGATGGCTCTGAACCAATAAACAGCACAAAAGACTCCTATTAGCAAATCAAGAGCCCAATGTGTTCTCATTTCCCCTCTTGTATCTTCAGTTAAACCCTTTGGGCCACAAAGTTACTGTTCCTGCCAAGGACAACGATCAGCACGAGGTGATTATTTTAGATTCTGCTACATACCCTGAAGTCTTGGGAAAATGAGAACCAACCTTCCTTTCACCCTCAGATCCGATTTCCAGGGCAGGGCAGGCCCATCAGCTACTCCCCACCCTTTCATCATGTAATGCCAGCTGTGAGCACCCGGGCTCCCCCCTGAGATGTGACTTTCTCACAGATGCCTGCCTCTTCCTGCCTTCCAGATGGCAGCAGGGTTCTTAACAAGCTCCCCAATTTCTCTTTCCCCCTTGGGACTCCATTTCAATGTTTTCTTGTCACATCTGGTTGTTTCCAGTCGGATGACGTGCAGGAGCACGAGTTATGCTTCCTCCAGAGGTTACCAACCTGCAGCTCCCACGGCCTGCCAGACCTCCCTGCTGCAGAAATGCTCCCATGCAGCGAGGATCACTAATGCTCTGCTGTGCCCCAGCTGCCCAGCAGAGGTAAGGAGCACTTTGCTGAGGTTTGTAGGCTGCTTGTTTCCTTGTCTTGTTCTGCATCACTGAACTTACTCTTTCCTCCCTAGGGCTTTTCTGCAGGGCTTCTCCAGGCTCCCTGGCGCTGTTGTGGGGCTGTTTAACATGGCTTAGGAAGGAGAAAGGCTGCAGAACAGGGCAGAGAATTGGAGTCAGGCTGTGATATCCTTTCACAGATGTCCTCCTGCGACCTTCAGTGCAGAACCACACCCCTTTGCTTTTTCCACCTCTAAATGAGGATTGTCGGCCTTCCCGGGGAAAGGTTTTATGTGGCCAGATTCTTCAAATTTTGTGATGCTGCAAGTGATTTATTTAGGATGTCTTCATACTCTGCTGTGGACTGCCAGCAGGACAAGAGCCTCCCCAGGCTGTGTGTGCTGGAGCCACATCCCCACAGTGCGAACAGACCAGACAGAAGGAAGGCATGGGCGTCTGGAGAAACTGAGCCCACCCTGAGGAAATGTGTCCAGGTGGAAAAGGCATTTGCAGGACCAAAGGACGCCTGAGTTCTAGTCCTGCTTCTCCCACTCTCCTGCTGCCTGCTTGCATGTGAACCAACCCACCTCCTTGCTGGGCATTTGCACAGTGCAAGTGCCACTTGTTGGAATGTCTCCTGCTCCAGCTCTTCCAGTGTGGTGCAGGAGAGCAGCCCGGTTTGTGGCTGCTGTTTCTGTCCCAGCTTGTGCTAACCCCAGGAACCGCTCTCCTCCATGACTCAAAGGCTTGACGCAAGTTAGCTCTGTGGTACTTTCCATCTGGAGAGCTCCCTGGGTGACATGTGGGGTAAGTTCCCACCTCTCACCTTCCCCTGCTGCAGCTGTGGCCAGCCCTTTTGGAGTGGCTTTTACAGCACAGTTCCCCTGAGGACCCGTGACACGGGTCCCCCACGAGAAGGGCTGGTGTGCTGCACAGGCACTCTGGCTCTCAGGCTCTGATCCCACTCTTGGTGGTGATGAGTGAGAGCTTCACAAGTTGCTCAGGCTGGGAGAGGATCATCTCTCTGCAGAGGGTTTTTGAACCCCTCGTGTGTTAAAAAGCTACAGTGCTTACAAGGCATAACTTGAACCACTGTACAATTTATAATTTCCTTTAATTTCTTGAAGTGCTCTAATTTTTACACTGTTGTGAAAGGATCTTTGTTTACAATGATTGCAAAGGGTAATATTTCCAGCATGGGTAACCATGGCAATGAATAATTCTATTCTTAGGAACTGTGCCAGCTGCACTAAGGCCTTATAGTAGTACTCAAGCAGTTTGCTAATGAGAGAATTCTTGTTTATTGTAGGAGGACATTTTCCTATGTTCACATGTTAGCCTGTAGTTTCTTAAAAGCACATTCTTTATCAGTAATACATGGGAGAAAAAACCCTCCAAACCAAACCAAGCTCTGTTACACAGCTCCTCTCTCAAGTAATGTTTTCGTGTGGGTTTTTTTTTTTTTTTCCTTTGGAAACCGTATTATAAGATACATTTTTTAAGAAAATCTATGGTGTGCAATAGTACGCTTTATTTTGACTACCACCTTCTACAATAAGAATGAGCTCAGGATGCTCTAGATCAGCTGTTTCTTGCACAAAAACACAACACCCTGTAAACTGACTCAAAGATATGTGGGGTTTATGTAGAGAAAGGACTTCCAGTATTTTAAAATACTAGTTTTATACATAATGTTATTTGAGAAAGAATAATTTTATATTATGTTACTTATTAAAATATATATTACAGCTTGGAGTTGAATTGCTTTTACACTAAAGCATTGGAATTGATTAAAATACTGTTCTTATGCATGTGTGAACATGATTCCTGTATTTGTAAAAAAGTGTATAAAATAAGTGAAATATTTATTTTTGCATGTTTCATTATTTAAATGCAATTTAAATTATTCTAAAAATAAATGTTCCAAATGGAATACTTTTTTAGCTTACATGGTTTAGGGTATGTTCAGTAGAAACCCTTAAGGAACAGCTAAACTACAGTTCCTGTCATTCCATGAAATATGGCCTCAGAGTACGAAAGCAACCAGGTAGAATAAAGCATCCTCTCCTGTTTTCAGAAAAACTTTACCAGCAATACCAAGTCTCTTATCCAAGATGAAAATCCTTAGGAAAGATTTATGGAGCAATTGTTGAATTGTGAGAAGTTGTTTGGAACAGTTGTAGCTTGGGGGTTTCTAGAAAAACATTTCTTAGCCTTGTGTCTTTGATCACAGAGAGGGTGAATGTGCCCAAATAAACAGCACAGCACAAGCCTTCAGGTTTTTTCGTGTCACAAAGCAGATTGATCTCTTTTCTATGGTTAGTGAGTGATTTGGTGCCCTAATTAGTGGGCTCTGTTTTCACCAGTCTCTAGGTGACCTATATATGCCCACAACCAGCTGTCGGGTGGCTCATGCAGTGCCCAGCCTCTCTCTCTCCCTAGGGCTCCTGATCATCACCCATTCCTGCTCTGCTCTCCAGAAAAGATCTTTTGCCCATGTCCCTAAAAACAAAGCAAGATCCACCAGCAACAGCTTCCCAACAAACTCAGTCTGGACTGACTTGAGAGAAACTCCCCCAGCTTATGGTTCTGCTTGGCCTGGGATAGTTTGGTTCTTCTGTGGCTCAGTATGCCCCCACCTCTTTAGCATTTTAAAAACTAGGTCAGTTCTGACATGAAAACAGCCTGGAAAAGCCTTAGTGATTTTCCACCAAACTGTCACAAGTCAGTGACCGATTTTTTCTTCAACAGTTTCTTTTTCCAGCTAAGACTGTTCCCTGGGATTAATTCAAATAATCAAGGTGCTTGTTTTTCCCTCTGCTGCCTGAAGCTGAAAATACTTATTTTGGGGAAATCTACAGCTCATTTTCTTCTCTCCCTCTATTTCACGCCAGTGTGGATGGGCAGCCACTGAGAGGGCTGGGCCTCCCAGCCCAGGCACCTGTGTCCCAGCAGGGCTCTCCCCCTGCTCCAGTCAGCACAGCAGCAGGGTGCCAGCTCCTGGGCAGCCAAGCCCAGCCTGGACACATGTGCCAGGGCATGGGCACTGCAAATGGGTATGATACCTGCTGATTAACAGGTTTCCTCCTGTGTGTACAAAGCCATGCTATCTCCTCTTCCGGCTTGCACTGGAAGTTTAGAGGAGATTTTTCAATGGGATGGTGGCACAGGAATAGTTTGTGTGCTTCTGTGCACTGACCTGATGAACCCGGACAGACCCAATGCCGAACCTGATGAACCCTGCAGAAACTGCCTAAAAGAGAACTGGTAGCTGACCTTGAGCTGCTGACCTGATATAAACCCTGAGCTACCCAGTGGTTGCTGCTATTTTCACGGCTGCCCCAGATAGCTGCCTGAAGGCGGGAATGCTCTATTTCTGGGTTTTGTTTTTTAATTTTTTATTAAAAGATGTACTGACAAAGAAAGCACTAGAGAAAGGGAGAAGCAAAAAAGCAGGTCGGGGTGGGGGGGAGGTGGGGCAAGAGAGAGTCACTTCATAGAGCTCTTCCAGATAGATGACAGATATCCAAGGCCAGGCTCCTTCTCAGAGGTGTAAATATAGCATGCACTTCTGAAGTTACATGGAGTTGCCCTTAATTTACACTGGACTGCAAGCAGTGCTAGCTGGCAGAGCTGCTGCAGTAGAGCAGGATAAATGAAGAAGGAACAGGGAGGCTGCAGCAAGATTAGAAATAAGTCTGCCCCAAAAGGGGAGATTTAAACAAACTCACACCAGGTTTAGAAGCTTGTGGTGGGACCAATGTTTTGAACAGTGATGTGGCCAAGCAAACTGAGCTGGGATCCCTCCTTTTCACTTGCTGTGGGCAACAGACCATGCAGAAATCCTCTGTCCCTTTCAGGCTGTCAATGTGCTGCCCAGAAAGCTCTGATGTGGGGTCTCACACCATAGAGGGTTAAAGTGCTGTAGCTTCTGAGGCAGTCCTGTGTTCCTCCTTTTCTCTGGGCTGCAGTGGTGCTCATTAGAAGCAATTAATCTCCAGTGCTGTGCTCTCCTGTCAGCTCGTGCCGCTGTCATGGGTCAACTCGTCCGTAAGGAAGCAGCTGGGCATCCCCCGCTGACTAGCATCTCCTCTGATGTCTCACTTTGCTCTCACCCCTCACAGGTGGTTTGGGTAAATATGTGCAGGGACATAATACGGTAATGACACTCACAGCTATAAGCCCCACAAATGAGGGAAACCTGGACAGCTTCTGCTGCTGCTGCAAATTAAACTTTGAGACTGAATTAGAAGCAGTTTGAGAGATGTGAGCTATTCCCCTGTGCCTAGGAGCTCTGAAATCACTCTGTAAGAGGGCAAAAGAGGAATCAGTGCACAGGTTTGGGAAGTGTTCTCTGATAGGTCTGTTTCTTAACATTAGTGCCAGCTGTAAATGATATAAAACATTTCCATACCTCTCCAGAGACCTCTCTTCATGGACAAACGTCACCAATCTTTGGCACCCCTAAGACCACAGAAGTTACTACTCAGCCAGGTCAGAGTTGTTTTCAACACCTCCCTGCCACATGCATTATTCTTTGGCCTTTGCATAAACCCACTTTCTCTTCAGGGCTCTAGCTGATGTAAAGCATCTTGACCTAAGGGCTTCACTGCTGGTTTTACAGGTGGCACTGTTTGTTCAAGCAGCTCCCAGTGCATGGGATGCCCACTGCAAGGCAGCTGCCAGTAGCCAGCCAAGGACCATAGCAGGACTCAGTCTAAATTTTTTTCTCTCATCTGGTGACAGATCACCTGTAAAGCAAATCACAAATGTCACCTGAGACAGCACACTTATTTCTACAACAGGTTCTAGTTCTCCTGAACACCGCAGAAACCCTCCACAAAACATGCAGGAGACGAGGAAAATATAATTTGGGCAAAAGCCAAATCCACTTGCCCTGGGTCAAAAAAGTTGATAATATTATCATGCAAAAATGCATGTCCCCATTTAACCTGTCCCACCAGAGACCCAGGGAATTGTGGTATCCACTGTTTGACTTGTCAGCCATGACTACAGCTTCTCATTTCCACAAAACGAAATAGTTTTTTCTTAGAGCCTATGTTCGCCCAGCTTGTAAGCCACTGAAGAGGAACTGTGTTAGATGTAAAGGCTACAAAAACTCAGGTATTTAGCACCCTGTACGACAAAGTACAGGGTACTAAATACGACAAAGTAGCTTTGTCAGCATTAAGAATGTGGCTGGAGGTGACCCGTGGGCATAGGAGCTTCCACCCCAGACAACCCGAGGGAGGTGACTCAGTAGCTCCTGGCATAACTGTGCCTTGTGTAAGAGCTGGGAGTGGTAACCCTTAGACTGGCACCTACACACCTAGTTTGTCCTACAGCCTACATATTTCCTTTGTCCACACACTGCCTGCTGGTGGTTCGGGCTCTTTTAAAGTTTTGATGCATTCCAAGTGCATTTTTGAGAATTTCACACAGAATTCATTAATGCCATGTTAGTGAAACACACTGCTGCCGTGCCACGCTGCCCTGCCATGCTGCCAGCGCCAGCTCTGCTCCTGCTGCTGTTTCTGAGCTGAGCAGGAAGAGCACAAGTGCCACCGTGTCTCCTACTTGTCAAAGGCAGAAAAACATCCTTTCGTATAAAACTGATTTGCTAAACACGTTTAAGCACTGAACGCTTATTAGTAAGTGTCCCTGCAGAGTGCAGGCGGCACCCACAGCCCCGGAGGAAGTGTCAGGGAATGGTTTTGGCCGCGTTTCCTTCCTGCCCTGCAGCCGGGAGCCAGACCCTGGGAGCTGACTGGGCAGCTGGCACGGCAGGAGGGATGGCAGACGCGGGCAGACCGACTCTGTGTTCAAGCTGCCGTGTCCTGCCTTGCTGAGCCGGGCACTCCCTGAGGGATGCTCCTCCCGAGGGCCTGGCCATGCCGCTGCCTTCTCCTAATGCTGCCAGAGCCTCTCACTCTGCACGGACCCCGCGCCCATTCCCGCAGGTCTCCAAGGGCTGCAGGCAGAGGAGAAATCTTCGGAGGGTGGGGGAGGAGTTCAAAGGCTTGTCGGACAGAGGCTGCAGAGAGAGATGCGGTGGGGAATTAATGGAATTTGCAATGGGGAAAAAGAGTTTCTGAATGTGGGGGGAAAATGCTCATCTCGTTAAACTCTTCTTAGTTTGGGGCTCTTCTGCCTGCTTGTGACTAAATTCCCATTCATGCAGTTTGTATACAGGTAGCAGTCCAGTGCGGTGTGTTTTGTGCGTAGGATCAGTATTGAGCATGGGGCTGGGAAGAGACTAAGTCTTTCAAGCTGAATCTTCCCACTTGTTTTATTTAATTACTGCATTTATTTAATTCTTGCCATTATCTTCCAGCAGCGATTGAGGAAGAGTCTGGAATGAGTCATGACACTCTCCAGTTGTTCCTTGAGATGTCCAGCCTGGACTGGATGGGATGATTTGCCACGATCCTGCCCGGCTGTTTGTGCTTTGCCAGCCATGCAGAGGAATAGGCAGCCCAGGTGCACAGAGGGGGCTAAACCCTTTCCTGTGGGGAGCTCCCGTCCCATGCTGGCCCTCCTGACAAGAGCACCTCATGAGCGAGAGAGGCTTTGCTGGGGTGGTTTGCAAGGGTGGCTGAGTGATGGGCTCCGACGTGATGACTGCTCTGCCTGGTTGCTCTGCAGACCTGTGGCTTCTCCCCAGCTTGCTGGAGGGAAACTGCCCTGCCAAGCCACAGGCGGCCTTCTGTATTGCCAAGGGTGCAATACAGGAGCAGGAGGGAGGAGGATGCAAAGGGAAGGCCACTGGGTGGAGGAAATACAACTATTTACCTCTCCACTGCTAGTCAGTCTGCCTAAGTGCTGTGTCTCTCCAAGAAGAGTCTGCTTGAATGAGTGGGATAGGCTTAGAAATCAATTGTAATGCAAATCCAGAAGAATGCAGCTCTCTGGTGGTACCCCGGGCACCGCCAGCCACTTCTTGGCTTGCAGGAGCATGGATTTTTCTAACATCCATGCTGGGCCAAATTCTTCTCTCAGCTTAGGTCATTCTTGTCCAGTTATTCCTCAGACCACTTATTTTTTCCCCCTATAATGTCGACAGGCTTCCAAGAAGTGCTGAGCTTGTCTGGGATTTTTCTTTTGCCCCTCAGGCCCTGGGTTATCTGGTTTTAGAGCCGTGGAGTGCTGCAGTGATCCTGCTGCAGTGAGCCTGCTGCAGACAGACTGCCCTATGCTGTGCTCATGGGCTGTAGACTTGCCTGGAAAAAAAAGTGGGGAAATGAGGCTAGTCTGGCAGTTATCTGTTGATTTCCATTATAAAGGAGCACCGTAGACCATGCGGTATTTCAGTGATGTAACCTAGTCCTGTACCCGTAGGCAGAATTTGGCCCTCTGTGTCCTGGCACAGGAGGTGCAGGAAAGTCATGGAAGTAGTTCCACCAGGGTAAGTGCATTAACTTCATGTTTTGAAATATAATTCTCAGCATTAAAATGCATGAACACAGATTTTACATTAAAGTCTATGATTTCTTCTGAATGCTCTTCTTTTGTGCCTTCTGCATTTGAGCTTTTGTTAGTCAGTTGATACACAGCATTTTACAGCCTATCTTTTGTGCAGTGGCCTTTCAGCTGTCATGCTCTGATCACATTCAGCCTAGATGTATAGAGCATTTATTGTTTGCTTTGGGAGTTTTTTAATGAACGTTTCATTTAATATTCAGCTTTACTTGCCATTTGTCAGCAAGATCAACATCCTGTTGAATTTCACTCTGGGCAACAGCTATGGCTCCACTTCTTGTTTCAACAGTAGCTGCAAATAGGCCATAGGATCGTTTATGTCAGTCATGTATAAAAGTGAAGACAACAGAAGTCTAAGTTCAGAGCATAATGGAAATTACCCTCTTTTTTCCTTCCTTCTCTTTGCAGGCTCTGACCCACTTTTTCCCCTATATCTCATCTCTTGTAAATGTCTTGAGCTCCATCTAAGGGTGTCCTGTCAAGGGGAAACAAGAATTATGTTTGCTTTCTTCCCTTGTTTATGCTGCGTGGAGCAGACCTAAGAGGTTTCTCCCTCTTTATCCAATAATATCCCCTTGCTTTCTTTTTATAATAACTCCAGGGCTTGTCTAATAGACTCACTGGCTAACTGGCATAATACAGATACATATGAAATCTGCTTTGCTGAGCAGAGTAACAGTTTTTCATTAAGACTATTAATGTCCTTTGGGGACTTTTATTCTGTTTCACTGAAATGCCTACAAAGATGTAGGAGAAAATATACTCTGTTAAATGGTTGGATAATTCCACCATCTTAGCTAAGAGATGGGCAAGCACTATATGAGACATCCTGCAAATTCTTCAGCAAAAATAGTAAAAGCCAAAGTTGACATTTTACATATATTTTTCTTTTAGAGTTATAAGAAGCAGTCCCAATCCTCTTACACCTTGTTTTTATACAGAAATAAAAGCACAATCAAGAGCACAAGCCAATTTTTTGTTGTTGTTTTCCTTGGTAGGTCACTGCTAACGGAGCATTTTAAAAAATCCTAGCAAGTGTTAGTGAATCCTGACCTGATTTGGAATCTTTTCAAAGCACACAAATAAAACCAGGTTGACAAAGCTGATTTCAGAGGCTGCTTTGCCTTTGGTTATCTCAGCTGGGATTGCCACAGGGGCAGGAGAAGCACCAGCAAACTGATCAGCCACCGGCATTGCTTTCAAGAATACTTCATTACTCTGGAACGGCAGCATCACATCCTATAAACTTCCTGAGACTGCTGATGTGTTGGCCATGGCATTAGCAATTGCTTTCCATGAGCAGTGACCTCCAGAAACACCTTTTCTCCTTCTATTTCCCTCTCAGCATTTTCTCGAGTCTTCTCTTTCCAACACCCACGTGCACCTTTAGTGCCTACAGCACTGACTTTCCCTAGTGTTTGTTTCCTCTTCTGCACATTTCCGCCTGTTATTTCAAGTGGAATTGATGCTCTTTTGAAAGCCCTTGGAATTGGCTTTCTTTTTGCTACGGACACTGCAAATTTGCCATATTTCCCCCACAGCAGGGCTCCAGACCCACTTGTCAGTCATTCTTGCACGATCGATTACCCCAGGAGAGAAGGTATGAATGGGCAAATAAAGTGATGTTGAGAACAGTCATAAACATCCTGGCTGTAAACTCCCCTGACATTTCTATAACTTTTTTTTTTCAGAGTTTGTCATTTAAACATGAAACAAGCTGTATTCAGATAGGAAGTGAGGAATGATGGGGAAGGAGGAAAAAGGATGAATGATCAAGGCACAGATCATTATAGTGATTAATTTAACATCATGTGCTTGTGTTGATGTGTTCCAGGATTTTGTTTCACCACAGAAAGTGATCTCAAGTAGTTTTGGGATGCATATGAAGTTTTATTGCTCTTGCTACCCCTCATCCCTAAACCTGGAGTTTTGTTTTTTTTTTTAAATCATGGATCTCACTAAAATATCAGTATTCTATGACCTGCTCTATTTGTATTTCTGTATACTCCTCCGGTATTTCACTCCTGGGTTCTTCCTCAAAAGTGAATGCTGCCAGTGTTGCTGTTGCCTCCCCTCTGCAAATCACCCATTTCACAAAGGCTCTGCTCTTGAATTTGAGAAAAGAGATTTCCTCCCTGGAGGACCAGAATTTTATCCTCATCACAGAGCTTTTACTACTCTAATACACAGCAATCATCTAATATCTCTCTTCTTTATCCATAAAATGAAAGCATTAACATCCCCATCTGCCAAAGATTACATGTAAACATTCACTCCTCCCAGAGTTTCATGGAGATCCACATTCCCTTTCATATAAGCACTGCTGCCTCTTCCTTCCTACTCCTGATCCAGGGCAGCAGCCTTGAAGAACATTTCAAAAGATATTCACACTTCAGTGATTCATTCTCACATGAAGGTAAATACATACGTAAGCATATACTTGCAGAGGGATTTCCACAAGTCATCATGTGTGTTTGGGAAAACACAATAAAGACGCTCTCACACCTGCCAGGTTCAGCAGAAAGGAGGGGGAAAACTGTTATTATTTACATATATTACGTTTTTATATAATTTTCAACTCCACAAGGGATTGGAGGACATGTTACTTCTTTCTTAATCCCACTGGAGAAAAAAGATGCTTATTAAAGTTTTCTTATTACAAAAGGAATGAAAAGCAGAAAATACCATTAAGTAAACATTGGCCATTATTTATATAAAACTGTGAAAAAAAATTTCTGACTCTAAGATTAAAACAGAAGGCTTAACAAAAACTAGAGCAACAATCATGTACTCAGCGTCTGAATATTTTAGAGCCATGAAAGGGAAGCTGATTTTAAGGAACCACAATAATTTCAAACTCAGGGGCTGTATCCCAGCAAACGGGTCACATGCCTGTTTTCCCCAAACATTTTGCCATCTCTCAGCTCAAAATATTGTTTGGTGCGTTTTCCATGATGATTGTCAGTGGTCTATTAATTCTAGCAGCTCCAGGGAAAATTCTATCTGTGTCTTCCTGCAGCTACCCAGCATGTGATTTGTTTTCATCTACATAATCCATCTGTCCCCCAATCTGAGAGCCCTAGGTGCCAGGGAGCATGGGCTCAGTGGTCTGCTCTGAAAGGCACGGACAATAACCTTGTATAATTTCTGGCTTTTTTTTCTTAGCATCTGATTAAATTAATGTGATTCTGTGTATGAGTCATGTAATGGGTGACTCTTTAATGTACATCTTCTCAGCTGTGGCGCCTGTTTCTCGGATGTGATGGATATCAGTAAATGGAATTACAGGTGCTTGGTTCATCCCAGAATCTCATCTGAAGTAGTGAGATAATTCCTTGGTGTGGCCAGAAACCACAAGCAGTGCCTCTTTGCCTCTGGGCATGGAGTAGGCTCTGGCCCTTGGGTGCCAGTCCTCCAGGTTTCTCCATCCTGAGGACTTCAGCAACAGCTAAACAAGAGGCAACCCTCAGCTCAGACAGGGAGACCTCCTAGGGAAGCTGTCCTGCTTGTTGGGATGCTGTGGGGGGGGATCCAAGCACACCAGCACTAACACAGCCTTCCTGGATCCAGCCCTCTGTTACCTGCACAGGAGCACTGGCAGCTACCAGCAGATCTGCTCTGGTTCATAGGTCTGACTCCTCACTCTGATTTCCCCATCAGAACTCAAATACTGGAAAAACTGATCTTTGTGGTGTGGCCTTTTTTATGTACACTTTGTCAAGTTTTTCTCCCAAATATTCTTGATTTAGTTAAATGTACAAAGATCTGTGGTATCTGATCCAAATGGACTAGAGGACCTGACATGCAACATCTGGCTTTGTGTTAATTGTGGCAGGCATTTAAGCAGATACTTACAGTGTACATGTCTGTGGATGTGTTTGCATGCTGGAAACTCTCCCCATGCTCCTCAGAGCCTGATGCTGCTGGATTTTTTTTTCTTAATCTAAAGACTTTCAATTTTTGTTTGTTTATATTCAGATGGGAATAGCTATAGCGGGACATAAGGCTGAGGACAACTAGCAAAACCTGGGAGTGTCCAGCATGTTGGATATTAGGAAAGTATGCACAGAATTGGCCAGCAAAATTATGCCTGTTGGACAACATTAAGGCTTTCTCTTCTAATATGTAACCCACTGAGGTACTCTTTAAAAAGCAATCCAGACAAAAAGAAAGAGGATGTGTTCACTTTTAAGTATACCGAAACCATTTTTGCTTCCCTTTATAATTTTTTTTGCAGTTGCTGCTGCTTTAAAACTCTTTCTTTCAAAAAGGACAAACCATGTTTCTTTTCCAAAAATTGTTTGCCTCCATCACAGAGTGAAATACCTAGAATTTCACAGTCTCATGCTTTGAGAAGATGGGGAGGACCCCGAGGCCAAGCTCTGCAGCAAATAAGTACTAACATCTCGCCTCATTGCTCCCAGACTTCCTCTCTCCTCAAGGGAGCATGATGCTCCCTCAGTGAAAAAGTTTTGAAGTCTTTGCTCTGGAGACACTCTGGAATGGTTCTGTGATGTTGAAATGACCACTTTGTGCTAAAAATTCCATTGCAGATCACTCTCCTGCCAGAGCAGGCGTTACTGGTTGGTTCCCAGGTTTGCATGTCACTGAGGTCTGTGCTAACCTTGTCTATTCACTACTTCAGCACTGGAGGGAAGTGGATGCAAGAGGAGACCAAAAGAACTAGCATAGGAGACAAATACCAGGTAATAATAGTTTGCAAGTGAAAAAGGTGTCTGAGGGATCACACAGAAATGGGAGTAGATCTGCATGAAGTAAGTAACAAATACAAAACACACCTTGCTATTAAGAAAAATGAAAAGCAGGTGAAATTTCATCTGTGTGTGTGGGTTCTTCTGATGCTTATCTCTCCTGGGAGAAATCAGCCCATGAAGCCATGTGCCCTGGAAAATCCCCAGCTCACGGTTTCCTAGCTACAACACCCAGCAAGGGATTTGGTTTGTAATCAAGCCTGTGGCTTGGAAGACTTTATTATCCATAAATCTTTGAATTTTTCTTGGTGAGAGGGAAATGCATCTCAGGCCCCTCCAGAACCTCCCTCATGATGCTTCAGCCATGCACATGAGGCCACATGGGTCCTTGTCCTGAGGAGGTCACTTGGCCATCAAGATGTCCATCTGCTAATGGACTGATCATCTCATGTGCCTCATAAACAACACGGCTTCTGCTGCCCAGCAGCAGGGCCACCTCCCTTCCTCACTCCCCGTGTCCACCAGCTTGCAACATACCAGCATGTCAGCTAACTGGGCTGATTTTGGGATAATTGTTCTGTCTCGTTGGGGAGAAGGTGCACTCCTGACAGCAGGAGAATTTGAGGACCAAAGAGCCAATTTTGTGGGTCAAAAAATCACTGCAAGAGAGAAGACTGGCCTATTTCCAGAGGTGAAGAGGAAGTTATTTTGAAAGGACAGGGTGAAGTCAGAAGAGTTTGCAGTTCAGTGTCCTCTTCAGGGTATTGTGTAGGTTTAGGGTATATCTGCACAGCCCCATGATAGACTATTCACATAATATGTATGGGATTGTAATTCCAGATGCATCTCCAGAGTAAGCCAACTGGTTCACTCCAAGGCGAAACCCACCCCAAGGGTTGGCTGGACTCATCCATTTCCCTCAGAAGACCTGCCCCTAAGCAATATCACCTGGTGGTGGCAAACCCAGGACAGGGCTGTACCATGCATCGGGATCTTTTTTCCCTCTTGGAGGGCAGAACACCCCCAAGTCTCTCCTTCCCACTTCTCCCATGGCTCCAGGTCACAAGTCACTTCTGCTCTGCTCTGCTCTGTTCTGCTCTTGCCTTTCCTTGGAGGAATGCCAGGGGAATCCTGCAGGGCACAGTGTTGGCGGGAGGGGATGAATGGGACCTGGCTGCACCCCCTCCCCATTCCCACTGTGGCACATTTCAGCACTAGAAGGGAAGGGAGTGGAACCCGCAGGCCCTGGGCAGGGAAGGGGATAAAAGGGAGCACGGGACTGCTGTAGATGCAGCAGCAGTAGCTCTCAACTAATAATACTTCTGTGTTTAGACATTTTATATGCTTTGGATTGTGACATTTACCACAGTGTTGATACAAACCCCATCACCAAGGCCAAAAGCATTGCAGCAGCTTGAGGTCACTGTGTAGGTGTGTTACTCTTGCTTTTTCTCGTTTTGAGAATGGTTGTGCTGTTGTCTTTAGGTCAACCTGCCCAAACTGAAGTTTCGCTGCTGCACCACATGCCTGCTGGACTTCAGCCAATGCCACAGGACATGATCAGTGCCTGTGGTTGTGCTTTGAATTTAGGAACTCTCTTTACCAGAGGGAAAACAGATGCTTTCCATCCAGACTAATCAGGGAAGAAGTCTCACCCAGGGGATGCATCTGTTTAAAGATAGTTTAAATGTAATCAAATTGGTCAAGTCTGAGGACCGGCAGAGCTCTGCCATGAGGGACAAAGCAAAGGGACTGAATAAAAATAATAAAATCTGTGCTCACACAAGATTCTGGGGACTGTGCTGTGCACTTTGCTATGAACTGAAATACCCGAAGGATAAAACAGCAGCTGGGATTAAAACAAAGCTGGCATCAGTCCAAAGTACCAGTAAATCACGTGGGATTATTACTTCACTAGAGATTTTACTGGTGTGGAAAGAAAAGAAAGTAGAAACTGATTTCTGCTAAACAAAGGAATTAAGAGGAATCTCCAGCAAAACTAAGCCTTCATCCTGCAAAATCTCTACACAGTTCTTAACTGTGAAATTAACAATGTATGAAGCTCTAAATCCACTGTTTCGAAACAGGACTGGGGGTGACAAGGATTGCACCATTTCATAAGGGATTATTTTTCTCCATGAGGTTTATAACGTGACACATGAAGGATAGGAAATAATCAAATGTGAATAGATTTCTTATCTACAAAATTTCCTTTTCTGTTTATACAGATGTTGAATGTGAACACAAAGGAGAGCAAGCATTTGGCATGTTAGAGGAGAAAGGCGGAAGAGGTGAGGAGGAAGGAACACATGGTAATAAAATAGGATGTAAAAGAGAGCTTTAAAAACACAGTGGAGCAGAAGTGTCAGAACAGTCCTTAAAATAATCTGGCTGATGGGTATGATGAATGATGCAGAACCAGTGCTTGCTGTAGTCAGGTGTCCAGATGAAACGTCCTCCTTTAACCACATTCCCTGAGAGGCTTCAATCTGGACCACTTGCCAGAAACCAGCCACAGCTTTTAGCTGATACCATATGACAACAGATGTTGAACAACATCCTCTGAGAAATAAATTCGTGCAAAACACCGGTAAATATGTGCTGATACCCAACAGCATCAGATCAGTGGGAAGACTGGGTTTTGTCATGGAGAACAGGACTGAAGAGCAATTAGAAGTGGACTAGTACTGTCTCTCTCTGGCTGGAGCCTGCTGGATGTCTGATGTGCTGCCTTGTCTCATTACTGAGGCTGGTACAGCTTTATTGACAATATATCTGAAGTAATTATTTTAAAATGGAAACTAAACCATCCCCTCTTATCTCCAAGGCAAACATTACATTTCAGAGGTTATTTTGTAAATCAGTTGCTCTATATAGGTTTTTGGTCACAGCTATGGTGGAATGTGCCTTGGGCTTTGCTTTGCTAAGAAGCACAGATTAATCCCATGCCACTCTTTCTTCCAAGGCTCCAGCACAAATGGTTCAAAGGAAAGTATTAGTGCAGACGGCATTGAACTGTGCATTAACTGAGCTTGCTGCAAGGCAGGCACATACAAAGTGGCTGCAAGTCAAGCACTGCTTGAGGAGGGGAATGAGTATTCTGGGGTGAGAGTAATCTGGCCACAGCCTCTGGCCCAGATTTTTGCTGCGTTCATTGCCTGATATCTTCTTAGAGCCTAAGTATTAGGAGTCCAAATGTCTGAGTAGGATATGGGAAGTGGATACTGTGAAAGTCTCCATCTGTGTCACTGCATTATCTCATTGTGACAGACACTTCAAGGTAATGCCACTCATACGAAATTCACACCAACTATTCCTGTCTCAAGATTTCATATCGTCTCTTATGATGGTATCTGAACCCTCTACACAGTCAATACCACTTGGAAACTCTAGTGCATAGGTGTAGTTAGTCCGTGGATTTTTCCTCTCCTTGTGGTATGAGGGCTTCAGTTTTTCAGCTTTTTTTCTTCTCCTTTAAATCCTCTCTGTTTGATGAGCTGGTTTTACTGTGTAGTTGAACAAGCTTTTGGGGGTGGATGGATGATCAGCAACTAGAATTCACAGTTTCTTTTAGAAATGTGGCCAAGAAGGTAACTTTAGATCATAATTATTAATAAAAAGAATTGTAAAAGAGGACATAAGAGTCTCTCTTTCCTTGTAGGTTCATGCTCCAACTGGAGTACACCTAGTCAACAAGATTCAGAATGAAATTCAAGTCCCGCCTTTCCTATCTTGGAGCATACGAGTGCACTTCGTGCAGCCATGGTCCCTTTGTAAGCCAAACCCACGCATTTGTAATTCCATTCTATTTTATCAGCGATGTAATGACATTTACTGGAAAGCACGTTAGGAAAAAACAGTCCGAGCTGGTTTGTTTTAAACCCCTGCAATTTAGCCAGCAAGTCGGAAGATGGCAGCAGTAAAGCACGGTTTGAGCCTTTCTTGTCCACAGGCCTTTGTTTCAAACCATGTTTTTGTTCCAAAAAATGGCAGATTTTTAAAAAAGGTGTAATTTTTAACAGTGCCATCAAGTATGACAGGCGTTCTTCCAATAGAGGAGAATCCTGATGGAAACCAGCATCAGGAGCAGAATATCCCTTATTATATATAAGAGCTTTTAAAAAAATCGTGTTGCCCTAATATCGTCAGAAAACTAGTGTTTCATCCTATCCATACCCCCGCCCATATTTCTGTAAATGTTCATATACATATCGCTGTGTGATAGAGTGAATTCAAGGATTTTTCTTTTTTCAAATTAAAAAAACCCCTATTTGTGTTGCAAGCGTTTCTCCCACTTCCTTAAAGCTCAGTAAAAGCAGAAAGGGTCTGCAGTGGGAATATTCTCTAAGTCTTTGGCTGTGAGTTGGTCAGCTTCACCCACAGCTTAGCAGGGTGTCAGCTGTCAGAGGACGCGCCAAGAGACAGTGTATTTGATTGAGGCTGTTGTCACAGGAAGAAAAGCCAAGAAATGAGGCACTGTTACTAAGTCTGTGTCCCCTTCTGCAATAATAACTTAATATGGTTACTAGACCGTACTCTCAAGGTTTACTCTCTGACATGACTGTCAATATGCTTGCTGAGCCTTGGCATGACAAGGCCTGCCCTTCTTCAAGTTCTGACCTAACCAGTTGCCTTTCTTTGCTGGATCCTTGCAAATGTCATTGCATTTCACTCTCACTTCAGAGAGATTTGAAGCAATTCTATCTACTCTTTTCTGTCACTTCAAGGGGACAGTTCTGGAAGCACTCCTGTGTGAAGCAAACCAGATGCTGGTTTTGACAGTGTGTGATACTGTCTGTGGTATAAAAAATATGTCTGTAGATGACAGTGTTTTCCCATCTGCCATGTACCTCACACTCTTCACTTCAGCGAGGATGACTTCCCCCAGGACAACGTTCTGTAACTACTACTGAAGAACCAGGTGCCTTTTTCTAGACAGAGCACCTCAAGTGCTCTGGTTGTGCAATGTGTCACTGCAGTGTGCCCTTCCCTCGAGAATGATGATTTCTGCACCATTTCTTCTCCCTGGGCTAAGCTATATGCTTTAGTCTGACAGACAAGATTCATATGTCTTCAGTTAACAGGGTCAGGAGTCCAAGTAATCTCTGGTTTTCACTGGATATAAAATACATACATAATTGCACAACATGCCAGTGTTGCCTTTATTCTGTAACACTGATATATTCAAACTATATTCATGGCTGTGACACGGAAATAGCTTGGGATATTCACAAAGTATTTTCTACAAGAAGTTGTTTACCTCGTGCAGCACATTGCTGCTGCTCAGCTGCTACCAGTGAGTGTTTCTTAACTTCCTCAATGACCCTGAGCAGGCTGACATCAGTCAAAGATCAAATCCTATGTGATTAACTGTGCAATAACCACAGCTAATATGGTCTTACCCTGTATACCTCTAGTAATCCATGTAAGACCTAACTAATCTAGTCAAAATAATAATTTGTGAGGGGTGCATCAGTTGTCAGAAAGGGAGAAGAATAGCTGTGACTCTTCTGCCTGTCCCAGACTTGGGGCTCCTAATGATGAGAGCTGCATCTTCCCACAGTGCACGGGTGCTTCAGAGGGCAGCTACAAGTTCCTGCTGCGCACTTATTCCTCCTGGGTAACACAAGTATGTAACCCGATCCATCACTGAATTTCTCCAGAGTTCAGACAATAGGATTCAACTAATTTTACAAAGCTCTGCTTATTACTTGCTCTAAGGAAGATGCAATGGATCCTGATGACATAAGGTATAAAATTACCAGTGGCTAATATATTGGCCATACAAGAGAAAGAAAAAAGGCTGTTCAAAAGCTAGTACCATCCTATGTCCTGAGAACCAATTGGATTTCCAACCAATTATTACAGGTACCCTGACCTACTGTTTAAGAAAAAAGAGGTTTGTAATGAAAAAGACAAGTTAGGTCAGAAATGTGGAGATTGTCTTTTTTAAAGAGCATAGTTTACAAACCTAAGTGTTGTGGTCTGGTACTATAAATTTTCATAGAACAAAAACATCCAAAGGTAATGAATGGACATATTCCCTTAGAACTGGGGAGAATGGAGTTCATGAAGACTGAGTAGACAGTTTATGAAATCAGAGTAGACAGCACCATGAATGCCATTCAGTCACATATCTTTCTTAGATACATTGTCTCTGCACATGCCTCCAGGTAAGATTGAGTGATCCTCCCTGTTTTGCTGTATTTAAAAACGAGATTTGAATCACATTCTCTCAGCAGAGAGAGCTTCTCTGTAATGATTGTTTTCAGTAATAACAATTGAAATAATGCTTTCCTTATATCACTCAGTCAGTGGGGCCAGACAATAAAATAACCTGTCTCCCTTTTAATTTAATTTTGCAATGGGAATCATTGGTACTACTTGGCAAAAGCCCTGCACAGAAGGAATATATTTTTGAAAAAAATGAAATAAAATCCCTGCACGCTGATGCTATCTTGATAGTGCCTAAAAATCCATTGTTGTGCCAACTTTCATTTCCTGATCAAATCAGAATATGTGAACATTATCTATAAAAATGTTTGTAAAAACTTTGATAGAAACATATTGAGTCTTGCCTAGGAAAACCCTGAGTCACTCATGACTCTAAGGAGATATATTCATGGACTTTTCCTATGCATCTAATCAGAAAGTAGTTTACTTCACTACAGGTGGTTGTGCTTCCACTGAGGTTCTAAACAGAAGATGATTTAGCTGCTCTGTCTAAGGTAGGGCAGATGTTCCCATATATTGAATAGATCCCAGTGCCCTTCAGAGACAGTACTTTATTCAGTACAAGCTGGGGTGTATAACAACAGCTTAAACCACTGTTATTTCTAATTGTCCTTGTGGAACGATCAGAAGTTCAAATTTGTGGACAAATGGGCTTCTCAGTGTGTGCACACAGCCTGTAAGGCCTTGATCCCTCCATCTCCCTTTGGGTGCTAAGCCCCTGCATCTGCCAGTGCTGCACTTGAGCCAGCCTGTTCCCAGTCTGACTGTGGGGACAGGGTGCAAGCAGGAGGCTGCTCTGTTGAGATCCCCAATTCCTTCTGTTCCACAGAACATGTCACTGCCCGTTCCAGAGGTGATGCTATGCATGGAAACACCTGCAAATCTTTGTGCAGCTGTGGGTCCAGTGAGGCAAGGGCTGTCTTTGTGGGATCAGCTCTCAGCCACAAAAATGCTGAACTAGAAAAACCCTCAAAGAACTGCTTAGGAAGTCTGGAATAAAAGCTGAGCCTTTGATATTCGTTTCAGGTTGAGCTACTGACTCTGGAAAAGAAAGGAATTTGAGATCTGTGACAATTATCAGACAATTATTGCATACTGTCAGTAATGTCCCTGGCTCCCTATTCCCGCACAATTTGAGAAAAAGGTCTTTCATACTGAGAGATACTGTTGCAGAAATGTTACTTATTGGCATTCCACACATGGGAAGAACTTCACCACCCACAGTCGAAGCTGGAGAGCAGACGATGACATATAACCAAGGCCTTAAGAAAGTATCTGTGGCAGGCAGTTGATTACAGAGCACAGTGCAGAGATTACAAACCAAGGTGCTCCCAGATCAAAAACCTTAGTTGGTACATTTTAAGCTCTATGAATAATTTAAAATACTCTTCTGAGCCAATTTCTACATTCAGTATTTGAAAGTAAACCAAATTTCCCCACACATGGCTAGAGCTTCAAAGTGATAAGAATTTGCACATGTAATCCTTACCTAGTTGCTCAGTAGGACATTAGCCACATGCTTACATTAATGGTTAGGCTTTTCCATAACACAGGGGAGAATACTGTAATTGGTGGCAATGCAGACCCCACCTGCAAGGCTTGGACTATTGCTTTTTCCACATTTGCCTCAAATCATTGGTTGGAGCTGCGAAAATAGGATGTGACATCTGCCTGGGTTTGTGTGTGCAAAACAGCAGCTGTGTGAGACGTGATAGGCAATAATTGGCTGCCTGCAGAGCAAGAAAACACCCACATAAATGACGTCTCTCTCTTCTAAAACATTAGGCAAGGAAGCCTTTCAACAAGGGGCAGGCAGCCTCTCAGGAAACAACTGTCAAATCTGCTTACCTCATTGTGTCTCATTAAACTGGGAAATGCAACTCTTCTGATCATTAGTTCAGACAACGCATCCTCCCACCATCCATCAGGACAGTATGATTGTAATGGATTATTTGTGTCAGTGTTCACCATGGCAGAGTTCTTAGAGACTCCTGTAATGCAGCCGTTTTTCCTTTTACAGGAAGCAAATGAACTATTTAAATCTAGGGATTCTTAGGAAGGAAATAGAAAACAACACAAAAAGCATCACTACATTGCCAAAAGAATTCACAATGGACCCACACCTTCAACACTGTCATCTCTTCAAACCACTCTGTCACAACAAGGGTATAGAAGAGTCAAAGAAAAGAAGCAGAAGAGATCAAAGGAATGGCACCTCCATTAGGAATGAGTATGCTATCCAAGTGTCTTCAAAGCAGAAGTGAAACAGCTCGGGGGTGGGAGTGGTGTCATATGGGTCTACAAAGTCTCAGTGACAACAAGAAATTAGCATGGAGTGTTATTCACCATTTCTCATAATTCAGAAATCATACCTATGTAATGAACTTATGTTCAACTCTGTTCAATTCCAAGCAGTCAAAAGGATGTACTTTCCATAAAGTACTCAGCCAAACAGTGGAACACATGCTACAGAGTACTTTGGATGCTGAATGATGAGTGCTTTCCAGGAGTCTGTAGAAGATAAAACCTCTAAAATAGCTGTCACTTCAACTTCATGATGAGGAGCTGCTCTGGACTGCTGAAACGTGGGAGGTGCAATGTGTGTCCCATTCTTACACTCTTCCTTAAACACTGACTTCCATGAGCTAGTTGAATCTTTAATGTGAGCCAATAGACTTACTGGCATGTTTCAGTGGTGTAAATAAATTTTTACTGAAGTCATCATTATTATAATGGAAGTGACAAAACAACACCTTACATCATTAAAATGATTTATTTTTAAAAACATGCTGTTTTCACTAATGAAAAAAACATCAAAAGCCTCTTTGCCTGGAATTGAAAAGTAATATGGAGCCGGGAATAACCGATATTACAACCATGACCTTGAATCAGTAGTACCGTTATTTTTCTCCATCTTTTCAGATTATTCCTTAATTATTCTTTTCTATTTTAAATTTTTAAGCTGCAATGTTTTCCTTTTTCGACCTGTAGCCCCCACCTGATGTCATTTTTCCTGTTAAAAAGGAAAATCAACGCAGATTCTACAAGCATCTAAAATATGTAGTTAAGGGAACATCTCATTATATTTCCATCACCTTCAGCTGTGATGCCAGGACAAGGCATGACAATAGCCGTGACTCCTTAAGTTGCTGTCATCCAGAGCCTTCAACCACTGGATCTCACTGAGTACATGTTTTGGGGCAGGGACCTTATACAGCCTACAAGCAATGCCACGGTGTAGTCCCAAGAAGAATAACATCTGAAAGTTATCTTAAGCTCTCTAAAGCTCTGCTCCTCCTCAGCCATGTGTGATAAGTCATAAAAGGAAAAAGAAAATAAAAGGAACATAGTCAGCAGTGTGACTTTTACATCTGCAAACCCATTGGAAGTCAGAAGAAATTGTCTCCTCATATAGGAAATACTGAGCAGATAGAGACTACAGCAAAGCTGGCCAAACCTACAGCAAAAGCTGGCTGGCTGGCTGGCCAAATTAGGTTCTGGCACCTAAATGCCACAGATGCCTGCTAGGTAACTGATAAGCAGAAGAATTACATTTGCCCTCTGTTCTGGCACTCTCCAGGTTTACAAGAGTAAACCACTGGCTTTTGACGATAGCCAAAATCAGGGGCATTTAAAAGTCAGAGTATTAAGAAAGGTGGATGTTTTCATATTGTTGTGTCCTCACTACTTATTTGCTTCAACTAGCATGAAACCTTGTAGTTTAAATAATCAGCAGTGGTGCAATAATACAGTTAATGAAAAACAGAAAAACATGCTTGTGAAGAATAGAGAATGAGTATAAAACAGGATGAGAGTTTTATTTTTCCTCATAAATTTTATTCAAGAGCTTTGAGTTAGCTAAGAGCATGGGTTCCACAAAGAGTGTCTACTTGATATGTCTGGTCTACTACCAATATGCCATGCAAAAGGAAGGTAAGGATAGAGAACAAGGAGTACAAGGAATGAAGGCTCCAGTATTTGTCCCAGTAGAGGCCAGCTATAGAACTGGCTGCCACCTGGGCTGTCCAGTGGTTGACACCAGCCAGTATCCCACTGCCTGCACTGGAAAAGGTCAGAACAAGGAGCCTGGGACTGTGTGGTGGCTGAGGAACTGAGTCAGGCATCCACATCCCTCTTCATACTGTGTGGCTGTCATCCCTGCAGGAGAAGAAGGAGGTGTGAAAGGAGGGTATCATGGTGGTTAGGAGCAATCTGCACAATGACTGTGTCTTGAGCATCCCTCAAGACAACAGGAGGAGCAGACGCCATCCCCCCACCGCCAGCTCTGTTCTGGCTTCCCATTCTCTGATGGGATAACATCAGAAACAAGAATAAGATCTGGCCTGAACTTGGGT
The DNA here is from genome assembly GCA_013397175.1 of Platysteira castanea. Taxonomy (NCBI): domain Eukaryota; kingdom Metazoa; phylum Chordata; class Aves; order Passeriformes; genus Platysteira; species Platysteira castanea. The sequence continues at coordinate 773,554 of VYXC01003766.1, read as the reverse complement.
TTCTTCCTTTGCTCCTCTTCACTCATGTGACAGCAATGCTGGAAGGGAAGAAGGGACCACTTGGCAGTGAGGGAAGTGAGGAAGAGGCTTCTGACCCAAACTGGTGTGAGATGGCATGGGGCTGGGATGCCTGGGCATGATAGGTGACTGTATCTCAGGAAGTGAGAAGCACTGGGATCTTGTACTTTTGAAAAATGGAGAGATATAAGAAGAGAAAGGAAATATGAGGGAGTTATTTTGCTCTAGTACTTTGCACAGAAAAAAGTCACTTTTGGCTGTGCAGCTAAGAAACCCTGGACTGGCTCTTCACTCTGTAGGAAGTACTGGGAGAGCCTTTCATACTCTTTATACAGTAACCCAAAAGATAAACATGGACCAAACTGAATCTAAAACATATGATTTAATTCTGTATGATGTTGAATATCACAAACTTCTGTGGGGCTGTGGATCTTTGGAGGCACCTCAGTGTGTCAGGGTCTTGCAGTACTGAGGCAAGATAGTGAGACTGCTAATACAAGGCAACGTGAGACCTGGGAAAGTGAACTGGATTGTACCCATGAGACCCAGATGCACTCCATGTGGCCATGTGGGTGGGAATGTGTGTGGGAAAATCTCTTCCCCTTCAAGTGCTTCTTTTACCTATTCCCATAATGAACAGGAAAGCGTCCATCTCCATCAGAAAGCTATTTTGGAATCAGAACCATCGAGGAAAAGCAAAGCATTTCATGGAGTTTTCTCAGGGGCTTTGTGCTAAAAGTATTTTACATCATTTCAGTGTCAGAGTCAGCCATAAATAATATATTAAGAATATAGTCTGAGAGGTGTGACTGCCAAAATCACTCTGTGGTGCTGGGCAGAGTCTCTTGCATGTCCTTCCTAATAGAAAACTGTAGTAATAAGATCTCAGTGAGTAGCTGTAGGGTTTGCTGTTAATGATTATACACTGTTTTGAAAGTTCAGACTTGCCATAAAAGTACTGATATGGGGGTATGGGTACATGTGAAATGAAATTATGCTCTCAGTCTCACTGCTGGAGGGGAATAATAAAAACTTGCCCAGAGGTCATTGGCAGTTTCTGAAGGAAAGGCATAGGCAGTCACAAAAGCTGCCCTATTCCTTCAGGTCTGCCAGGTTAGGGGCAGACTGGTGATGCTACTACCTGGAAATACTTGCATTTAATGTTCCTGCACTACTCACATTTGGCAAACACACTTTTCCCACTCCTTTTTTCCCAGCACAAAGTTCATTTGGAAAGTAACAGAAAATAGTTAAAAGGAAATCCCGTCTCTGGAAGTGAATGCCCTTGCTAAACTTGTACTCCCAACATACAGGTCAGGGGCCTGCCTTAGTTTTCAGAAGCAATGTAGGTCAGTACAATGTAGGGATCATGCCAAATATTCCTTACCTGTCCTCTCAGATAGGCATGTTATTTTCTCCCAGATGAAAATGCTAGACTGAAATTTGGCAAGAAGACAGAACAACCATACACAGGCTGGTAATGATGATATCACTGGGTGTCCTGTAGCTTTGAGTTATTAACAGCACAGCAAAATTCATTAGCATGTCAAAGCACCACAGCCCAGAATGCACACAGGCCAGCATAAAGAATTAGGGCATGAAAGACAGCTTATGTGGAGAGTCACTGACAACGAAAAAAAGAGAATATTGTGCTTAGGGCAATTCTCATTCATCAGAGTCTTGTCACTGTGGTTAGAGAATACAGAATAAATGTGTCTAACCACGTTTTGTTTGGCCACACTAGAAAGCAAAGGTTATGAGGGTATCCTCCATTTTTTTCTATTCAGCAGATGCAGATGTGTATAGAAATCTTTTCTCTTCCTCATCAGCAATTTCCTTTCTGCTGTATAGTACATGATGCCATACCATAAAATACAAAGTATAGCAGTCTATTTTCTGTCTCTCTAAATTGGTGTATTTATACTCTCAGGCAAAGTAAATCACTGCAGGCTCCCTGAAGTCATCAGGGCAGTGTTGATTTAGAGTGTTAGGTCTCCAGACCAGAGCCACGGGTGATCATGCTGCAATCTGCCAAGGCAGTGCAAGCTGATGCAATAATTGTGCTGGTGACTTTGATAATACTCTTCTCCTGTAGATACTGGCAGTGATAATTAACCAGACAACAGTCCCTCTGAGTTACTGATCTATCAAGGGCCATTTCAGTGCTGAGGTGTGCTTGGTGCTGTATATTTTCCAGGCAAGGCACAAAAGTGATTTTGCATTTATTGTAACTGTTCCACAATGAAGTGTAATGCTAATGAAATCTGGTGTTCTACTTAGATCCTAAACTGGAAAATTGCCACTCTGCCTATTTGAAGGTTTGTTTGTTTGCTTTCAGTGCACTGTTCTCCCACTGGGGGTTGAGAATAGGATATATCCTTCTTCAAAACTTGAAAAGTACCTCCAAATCCAGGTCGCATGACTTTGGCAGCACTACCATTTTTATCTGTGCAGGGTAACATGAAGTGAGAGATTGTTTTACTGACATTAATGTTCAGTGGAACTGGAGCAGCCCAGTATGAAAAATGGATATTAGTTAACTAGCAGGTGTTAGGTATGAGTAATGAAAGAAATGTGGGAGGCAAACTTTGCCCACTCACTTTGTGTCATACTCGTATCTCTGCAAAGAATGGCCTCTTTGTGCAGGCATAAGCCTTGCATTCATTTCCTGCTCTGATCTTATCTAGAGAGTTTCAGTGACCCTGATATACCATTAAATTTGGGGACCTATACACTGAACCACTGCTTCTGTTTTTATTCATGTCTTGGCATTACTGGTCATCCCATTTTCCCCCTCCACAGGCAGATCAACACCCTGTAATATCCTTGGGCTGCTTTTGTGTGTGAGTCATAACACAAAGCAAACGTGATCTGGTAATAGCAGCCAGAGCTTTTGAAATGGAGCACACCGTAATGTGATCACGTGTAGCCAGACATACACTGCTCTCAGCCTGCAGCAGCCTCAGAGGTTTGCTATTTTAAAGATACAAAAACTGTCTGTCTATGGCCTACCTATAATCTATCACCTAAATATCATCTATCTGTAGTCCACCATGCAATGCCTCTAGTTTACTTCTGCAGTAGGGATTTTCCCACAAAGCAGGGCCATGGTTCTCAACTATTTGGGTAGCTATGCCAAGAAAGAAACTGTCTAGACCTTTTCAGTGTCAGTGTATGCTGTTAGATACACCATTATCCACGGTTTTGAGTATCCCCAAGAATGGGGACTTCTCTGGGCAACCAATTCCAATGTTTAGCTACTCTACACCAAAAAAGTAAGGCTTTGTGTGTCTAAATGAAATTTCCTATATCCTCAATCTCTCATTTCTTACATGGACTATTCTTTCTTAGACAAATATCTTTCCCTTTGACTCAGCTAACACGAATTTCAACAATCTTCTAAATATCACTAGAAGCCAAGATAAATATCTGTTCTCCTGTCCTCAAGAAATTCATCTTAAATTTGAATACATGGGAGTAATCTGACATACTGCAGTTAAATAAATTTCTGCCATGATACCTTAAGTTTAGCCATAGACATGACCCTCTGCCTTCTCTAATTTAGATCAATGCACTCATACAAAACCATTCTCTAATTATCATAACATGTTATGTTTAAAACCACATTATAAGATGTTCTATTTACTTCTAATTTTAATATTTGTTCATGTTTCTTTTATTCCCTTCCCAGTAGAGGCCAGTGTTATTATTAATTTCTTTATTAGGCTCCTATATAGATTTAAACAGGTGTTTGCATTCTTATGGGTAAAACTCAAATTTACTTTTCAGGCATCTATCTTTCAGACTGTGTTTTTAATGGGCCATCACTCTGAAAAACAGAAATAAAATAAACACCCAAACTGAATATTCTCATAGAGAATCACATGAATGTTTTTTTTTTAAAGTGTGTTTTATAATATGTAGATTTAAAGTACTGCTAAAAATGTCAGAAGAAGAGAACTTCAAAGTACCTCATGGTTTTCACTGACAGAAATGGAAAACTGGTGGCTTCGCTGACAGAAAAGACAAACTTCAAAGTGGATAGTCATCTTCAAAAGCCAGACGGTCTCAATGTACCCAGTCTGCAAGTGAAGGGAATAGATGCCTTTCCTTGGTTGTCAACTTCTCTCCTTTATAAGCATTAAATTTTCTTAGAAGCAAAAGTAATAAAAGAAAAAGCATCACACATGCCAAAATATCATAAACGTAACTTTTTATTCCATCACTGCCAAAAAAATTTTAAAGATATTTAAAACCGTATTTTTTACCAGTTAAGTACAAAATATCAACCTGCTCCCATGAGCTGTAGCAGCTTCCGCTATTAGTTAAAATAATAAATGAACCCATCAATACTCCCGATCACAGGCTCATGTGTTTCAAGGCAAAGAACAGGGAGTCAGATGCTGCTGGTTTTCTCTTAGGAGTCTTTGATGCTTCTATGTAGATGGTGCCTGACACACCCTGCTGCAGTCCCACACATCCATCTATCGCTCCGATCTGCAGCAGAGCCTTCTCTCTCTCATTCAAGGGATCTTTGGCTGTCATCAGCAGTAAGCAGTGAATGCCTCCATTGCTCTGGAAAGCTAGTGAGAGATGGAATAGATCTGATGCAGGAAATGTGCCCTTTGCAATTCTTATAAAAATACGTGTCTATTGATAGAGAACAACATCCCAAGAAAGATTAGTTTTAAGACATGGGTTTCCACTCGATCCCAGGAGCTGTCTGGTTGAGCAAACTCAACAGGGCCTGGAAACTGGCTTAAGCTCTGTGACTTTCCATAGCATTCGGTTGTCAGCCGTTGGCCCTTTTCCCATATCTTGCTAGCAAACATCTGCTCGGTGTGGTGATATTCAGCTGACCCTAGCATGGCTGTCATTCCCTCAGGGAAGGTGATAGGTCTGTGTGCAGAGTAAACTTCTGCCTACTGTATGTGCCAACTCTTTGTGATAAATCCATGGGAGGAAAGAAGATGGGATGATTGATGTGGTCTTGACTTTTTTTGTCTCTAATCTGCCTTTACTGCAGGAGGAGGAGCAGGAGAAAGTGGAGAGCAGAGAAGCATCTTCCTCTTGAACTGCAGCAAGATATAATTGCTTTCTATAAAACTGACAGGAGAAGCAAGAGCTATTTGACCTGAGGGATAATGTTGGCAAAAAACCATGAGAGTATTAACTGCAGGAAATTATAAGATGATTTTTATCTGCCAGAGCAGTCTGACTCAAGAGGAGCCTTCTTCTAGAAGTCATGCGGGCAAAAACCCAAACAAGTTCTTAGAGTAAACTTCATGAAAAAGCCTCACAGCATCGTAATTTCCTGTGACAGCTGAGATCTGGACATGGTGTCTCAGCAGTTCCCCTTTAAGCCTGTGTTCTGCAAATGCAGAATGAGTCTATATAGTCATTGCATGGTCCCTGTGAGTTTCTTAATCTGAAAGACTGGTGCCCATGACCTTCACCTTTGTCTTCTCACAAGGCTGCAGTCAGAAGTTGCTGCGTGCTGTTCTCTTCAGGAACATCTTGCAGAGACACACTGTGCTTTTTTTCAGGGAAAGTTTATAGATGTTCTTTCTTTTTACTTGTTAAGATTACAGTGAGCAATGTTATAAATAGCTTAAACTTGTGAAATTTATTCAAAGAGCTTTGATAGCAACTTCTTTTTTGGAGCAAGGCTACCAGATGAAAGCTCCCAGATCTTGCTTGTTTGCTGATGTGGTGAAGTGAGGAGATTTCATGGGAAATGTAAGACCACTTTAGAAAGTGGCAGTTTTAACACAACATAGGTCCAGGGTGCAGTAAATTCCAGCCCCATCTTTTTGAAATGGATATGTTTCTGTCCTAGAGAGAATAAAAAGAGTGTCTGGTGCAGAGAGGCAGGTTTGGAAAAGGCAGACAGTAACTCAAGACTGAGTTAGTGCCTGTCACAGTGACCTATGCTCCTGGCCAGTGGGAGGATAGCAAAGGCTTTTGTGCCCCCCTCAAAAATCAAACAAAAATCTTCCACTTTTGATGCTTTAAAGATGCTTGGCTTGCCCAATGACATTGAGTGCATTGTATGGAAAGGTTTTCCTTCAGGAACACACACACATTCCACCCACAAATTTTTTCACAGTTCAGAAGCTACAGTGCAGATAGATTTATGTATATAGCGCTCAGTATTCTGTTTGAATTGTATGATAGACAAGCAGCATGGGAACACGTCTGGAAAATGCAGCCCTTCAAGACTGCTTTAGCATGGATCCTTTCCAAAGGGCACAGTCCTTCCTGAATGGGCTGCCCCAGCATGGGTCCCCCTGTGGAGCCACAGGTCCTGCCAGGAGCCTGCTGCAGCATGGGCTCTCTGTGGACTGCAGTGTATCTCCATCCCCGTGGTCCTCCATGGGGTACAGCCTGTTTCACCGTGGTCTTCTCCACAGCCTGCAGGGAAATCGGCTTTGGCACCTGAGGCACCTCCTCTTTCTTCACTGATCTAAGTGTCTACAGGCTTGTTTCTCTCACGTTTTTCTCACACCTCTCTCACACAGCTCCTACGCAGGATTTTTTACTTTTTCTTAAACATGTTACCAAAGCGTTGCTGATGGGCTCAGCTTTTGCCAGCAGTGGGTCCATGATGCAACTGGCTCTGTCCATCATGTGGATAGCTTTTTGGTGTCTTATCACAGAAGTCATTCCTGCAGCTTTCCTGCTATTAAAACCTTGCCACTTGCATCCAATAAAAACTGCCTGGGGATGGATTTCAAATGTAAAAAATCTGAACACTATAAAAGTTGTTCTCAAGAAAACAGGACTTTTTACATTGCTTACAGAAGGATTCTGGACACTAAAACTCTCCAGGGCTGCCAAGATGACCAGGATCTGCAGGCCCTTTGAGTGTGGCAGGGAGGCAGTGCCATATGAAAGTGTGACTCCCTGGCCTGAACAGCAATTGGAAGGCACTGTTTGCTGTCCCACACCCTGGGATCTCAGCACACTGATAGAATCACAAAATGTCCTGAGTTGGAAGGGATCCACAAAGATCAACAAAGTCCAACTCCTGACCAGCACCATCCCCAAAAGTCACACCATGTGCCTGAGATCACTGTCCAAACACTTCTTGAACTCTGTCAGGTTGGTGCTGTGCCCACTTCCCTGGGGAGCCTGTTCCAGTTCCCGACCACCCTCTGGGCGAAGAACCTTTTCCTGATATCCAGCCTAAACCTCCCTGACTCAGCTTCATGCCATTTCCTTGGATCCTGTCACTGGTCACCAGAGAGGAGACATCAGTGTCTGTCCCTCCTCTTCCCCTCATGAGAAGCTGCAGATTGTGATGGGGTCTTCTGTCGGTCTCCTTTTCTCCAGGCTGAACAAGCCAAATAACCTCAGTCCCTCCTCATGTGTCTTCCCCTCCAGACCCTTCACCATCCTTGCTGCCCTCCTTTGGACATTCTCCAATAGTTTAATGTCTTTTTTACATTTTGGCACCCAAAACTGCCCCCAGCACTTGAGGTGAGGCCGCCCCAGTGATGCTTTCCCCCAGCCACCTAGAAACAGAGACTAGACGAGAGTAAGAGGATAAAAGGTAGGTATTTATTTGAAGGGCCTTCAAGGTACACCCTGGGGAGCCAGAGGCTGCTTCCATAAAATGGACCCCAAGATGTATGACTGGTCACAAGTTCTTTACACTTTAATAGGTTTGGTCTATTTGCATATCAGCATAAATTCACCAGTTAAGTTTTAGCTCTCTTTGATTTCTCCAGCTCTCTCATGGTCCTAGTTTACACCTTTTGGGCCTAGGACAGCCCAAATATCCTTGAGCAGCAAGCTCAGAGAACCTTTGTTGTGTCTGTCTGGCCTAAGAGAGCAGCTAACAAGCTACAAGAAACTTTAGAGTTGCACACTAGGCAGTACAGGATATGAAAAATATAGAAGTTAAAACTTAAGGCATCACCAGTGCAGAGCAGAGCGGGACAATCCCCTCCCTTGCCTGGCTGGCGATGCTGTGCCTGATGCCACCCAGGACACACCTGGCCCTCCTGGCTGCCAGGGCACTGCTGACTCATGTTCAGCTTGCCATAGACCAGGACCCTAGTCTCCTCTCCACAGCTGTGATGTAGAATTTTGCTGGGCACCTCTAACATGCTGGACTCTGTTCTTCCTGAGCAGTAGCAGCATCTGTGTGCCTAAGACCAAGCTTCCTAAAGACAGTCTTTCAGAGTTCTTCTGTGTAGTTTGTAAAAGATGCTTCAGTTCTCTATGGCTCAATTTCCTTGTCTGTGTATTTGTGAGTGCAAGAGCAAATTTGTGAATGTTTAAATGAGTGATTTCCCAGAATGAAAGCTGCTATAGAGACAAAGGCTTAAGTTTAAACTCCCCAGGGCAGGTATTACTGCTTATTTGTAAAATTGGGCTCAGTGTGGGCACTCTTCAGTAATAATAGCATTGACAGTAAGACTGTCAGTCTTATCATTCGGTTCACCTTGCGGCAGCAGATTTCCAGTTTGAACTGTGAACCTGGAAGCTGCTTTGCACAGATCTCTGTATGCACAAAGAATAGTTTGCAAATCTGCAGCCACGTATACTTAGAAATGAGGGAACAGGTTTTGACAAAGTTTAGAATAAATTAGTTACTTTTCATGGGTCTCAGCATGACTTAAATAGTAAGTGGTATTGAAAAAGTACTGCTAGCTGGAGAAATTACATGGACCTAGTTCTCCTTCATATGAAAGGGAAATGTTCAAAACCAATATAACTCTTTTTTGTGATATAAATATTTTAAAACAATGTATTCCACTGAAAACTGTAATTTTGTAAATGAAGCACAGCTAGAATGAAATGTCTTTGAAACTAGGTCCTTGGCAGGACAGAAGAAAATTTTCCCTTTCTATGTGTTTGCTTGGCATAGATTTACTCCTCAAAAGACTGGCAGCACCATTTCCAATTCAAAGGTAATCTCCGATTTCCCACCCCTAAGGGATTAATAGGGATGAAGCCTGGCTTCACATTTCGGTGCATTATGTATCAGCCCTGGAAGTAAGGAGAGGGTGAAAGACCAGGCTTTTAACCTGCCTTTGAATAGTTCTTGGTGTGTCCCCTTGACTGCAGGCATGTGGCAGCTGCCCATTGAAGAACACCCTTCCAGCGTGCCCACTTCAAGCAGAGGCTGGCAGCTGGAGCCTGGGGATGCTGGAGCTCGGAGGGGCACAGCTGTGGGGACAGTGCCCTCTGCATCCATCCTCTCCCCATGCTGGCTGGAGAGGCCTGGAGTTCCACGTGTCCGCAGGGGAATGTCCACAAAACCCCAAAGTGCTTGCTTAAGCCACAAGACAATGTCTTTTGTTATTTGGCTTTTTCCCTTGCTTGAGGCAGTATTTTTTTAACTCTTTGTGGGATGGCTTAACCGCTCCAGGAAGCAGCCTTGCAGCCTCATTTGGAAGTGCTGGGAAAGATAAGACCTTAATTTCTTTTCTTATGCTAAATTTTTAAAAACCTGTGGAAGGAAAAAGAACAAAGCAAGAAGAAGGGGGAGAAATAGGCACCCGTGTACATGCAGGGGCGGAGGCTATGGGGCAGAGATGGGGAGGGAGCCCATTTCAAGGCGGTGAGTGGCAGGTGCACAGGGCGAGGCTGCCCCTGCCCGTCCTGCTGGGCTGCCGCACAAAGGCTCCGCCGGGAGCCCGGCCGGGAGCGGGTGGCCATGGAAACCTTTCAGCAGGGCTGCCAGCCAGAAAGCCAGAAAGCCTGCCCCATCGCTGGGGCGAGCTGCTGGGGTTACTGGGGGGCAGCAGTGGGAGGGAGGCCCCCAGGCCTGCCAGGAGCCCCAGGCTGCCCTCCTGAAGCATGGCTTGGTCTGCCTGAGGAAATGCCCCAAAGCAGCCGAGTGATTTTCTGAGTTAGCAGAGTTTCCTTTGACCTTGGGTTTAAAGCGTCCGACTCATTTCCAGGGTGCTAATGAGGAAACACTAAAGGACTCATGAGGGAGGAGAGGGAAGGGCTTCTTTCGGCCGGTGTCACTCTGGCACAGACTGGATGTCCTACAGAAGCTGTTAATAGTTAACAGGCAGGCTCCTAAGCACCAAAAGACCCAGGGAAAAACTTCCATGCTCCTCCACGGAACTGGGATATTTCTTCTCCTTAAAGAGCCTTGTTAAACTGCCTTAGAATAACTCAAGCTTGACAAAGTGGAACTAATTGGCCTTCATTTTCCCAACCTTAAAAAACAACTTGGAAATCAGAAGGATTTTTGAGGCAATAACATTCCGTATAAAGAGTAAAACATAAACCCGGATTTTAAGGAATTCAGTGTAATATAAAAAGTTGTAACTCTGCAGTCAGTGAGATGTCAAAACATCTGCTAGAAAAGCAAAAGCTGCAGACCACCTCTCTGTCAAGGGCAGAGGTCGCCCCTCTTCTCAAGTGGGCAGCAGAACCTTTAAAATAAGAGAGGATCCTGTGTATACACACACTCTTCCAAACTCCTCCGCGTGTCCCACCTTGCTTTGATTTTGAATGACATGTTAAGGACTGTATATAAATCCAAATCTCTCCCTCTTCAAACACCACTGTTAATATCAGTTCTGATCTCTTTCTTCCAGTCTTTTTTTGTTTTTTCCCCCCCTTTGAGGACAAGAATTTCAGAAGATAATTATATTTATTTCCTTGGTCGATATTACTCTGTTTTAGCCCTTTTTTCACAAATGGAGCAGATCTGGTAGTTTCGCTCTGCACAAGTAGTGTGAGTTTCAGTGATCAAAAATTAATCTTGTCATCAGTATTTATTCCTATGCCAGGAAAGGATATGTCAAACCCAGAGAATCAGTTCAGCATTTGGCTAACCAAGACCAGATCCCAACCAAATCAACCTTTTCCCACTGCTGAAAACATGCTTAATAACCTTATTTTAATGTAATTAAGAGTATCCACCTATTTTTTAAACAGTTACTTAAATAAAATAAACTGATATTCTACATTCCTGTTATGAACTGTGTCATTGTTATGTACTTATGTTGTGGCTTTTAAAGACATCAGAAAAAACTGAACTCTGTTAGTGTCTTGTGCTCAAAGGTACTGCATGGGAGAGAATTTGTAGCTGGTCCCTGTTCCTAAGACCTACACATCTGTGCAGGTAAAGTGCAGAAGATAAAACAGATACAGAGAATTGAAATGAGATGACCCAGCTTCAGGTGATCCAGCAGATAAGCAATGAAATTCAAGTTTCATTAAGTACAGTACACTCCTGGTGCATTGTACCTATTCCAATTCCTGAATAATAGTATGGCTTCAGTTCAAATCTTTCACTTCAGCATACTTTGTGTCTGAAGTTGCTTGAAAAATAGCTGATTGAAGTTCTAAGATGGAAACATCACATTAAGCACTATCTGGACTGATTTTAACCTTTTCATGCAGGATCACAATGTCACAGCTGCATATACTATTGCATGAGGACTGTTTTTCCCTAGAGAAATGACATACCGTATCTTCTTTTTATGTTTCCTATAAAGTGACCTATAGGTACTAATTCTACTGCTACAGAAATTAACAGGCCCCACTGATTTCAAAAGATTTAAAATTACCAAACTAAAGCCAAATCATGGAAGAGTTAGTGTGCCCTCAGCATGCACCTGGCAAAAAGGAAAGAAGTTGTAGGCAAACTGCATTAGATCCAGTTATCCGCACTAAATTCGAGGATTTACCTCGGCTTCCGCCACCCACATAATGCAGCACTGACCCTTAGGAATTCAGCATCAGTGCAGGGAGGTCACTGTAACCTTCCCTCACAGTGCAAAGGAAGGAAGAGAAATTTGTTCAGCTCTGGCTGAACAGGGTTACTGAGTTCAGGTGAATTTCCATTCTCACCACGAATGATTAAAGAAGGGTTTTCACAATTAGATCTCAGGGGTACAAAGCACTCAGGCGTGTGGGCTGGGGTTAAAGTAATCAAGGAGGAAGTTGAGTTGGGGTGAGGTTTCTGCCGTGTCTTAAGCCATTAGCACAATCTGCGACCAGAAAACGACTTTCTGATCTGTCACTGTCTGGAGAGAACCTCTGGCTTTTGAAATGAGGAGGCCCTTCTGCCACTTACCTGTTTAACTTAAGCTTTTGCAAGTTTCTTAGGTGACTTGACAGAAGTATCTATTCCATGCTTGCAATTTATACCAAGGTTTTGAATAAAGGATTAACGAGCAATGACGGTTTTTAAACATAAGTGTAATGTAGATGTTAATAAACCAAAGAGTAGAAGCTTTTGCAGATTATGGCAAATATGAAATATGAAGTATGGTGATCTATTAGAATTTACAACATTTGTCAAGCACAAAATAAAACAAGTCCTTATTGGTTATTAATTCTTGGGAAAAAGAACTGTAATGTCAAAGGTGCTCAGTATGTTGTTTTCCAGAATAAAACCAGAAGCATCTTTTTTGGCTGACTAAAATGGCTTTCTGAGGAGGAATTAAATCTGTGAGGAGGTTTGGAAGTGAAAGTTTCCCTGTGAATTAAAGTGTGATAGCTTTCAGGAATAACAAATACTTAATTAATATGGGAGGGATGCCAGAGGCAGTTATTTTAAAAATAAACTTGAAAGCAAGCACAGGAATTCCCTGAAACAAAGCTTTTCTGTTGCCATTTTCTGAGAACATGTTGTCTTATTGGCCTGTTTGGTAGGCTGGCATCACAGGGGCATCATTCAAATTGTCATTTAATAGAAGCTTTGTTTTATTTCATTCTAAATCACTTCCATGAATCTCTCATCATCTAAGCCTGGCATTAAAGAGAATTCAAAATCAAACAAGTTACTCAAGAAAAAATTGTCCTTTGACAGAACTGGGGCTTCCAGTGCATTTTAATTTTTCTGCAGACTGCATGAGGTGGAATGTGTCTGCGGAGACACAATAAAGAGGCTCTTACACCTACCAGGTTCAGCAGAAAGGAGGAAAATGGATGGATTTATTTACATTATCTCATTCTTATACACGTCCCAACTCCACAAGGGATTGGAGAGCATGTCACTTCCTTCTCCATCTTCACTGGAGAAGAAAGGTGCTCATCAAAGTTGTCATATCACAAAAGGAATGAAAAACAGAAAATACCGTTAAGTAAACACTGGCTATTATTTACATGAAACTGTGTGAGAAAGAATCTGACTCCAAGGTTAAAAACAGAAGGCTTACAAAAACCAGGGCGACAGTGGAAAGAGGGCGTTCTGTGTATTGACAGCTGATTTCTTACTAAAGAATTTGCACAATAGTTGATATAAAGGTTCAGGGTGAATCTGCACATTTACTATATGTAGTGATAAATGAATTTACATTTGCGAATACTGCAGAAGTCAGAGCGATGGTAACAGAATAATGGTTTTGTAAAGATCAGATTTTATCATGTAATTGTTGCAAGTACAAGCAGACAAAAAGTTCTGGCTCTTCATAGTGGTCATGCTACAGCAGTACACAGAAATCATCAATAGTTGCATTTACCTTTTACTCATAAAGAGCTCATGTGAAGTTAATTAAATATCAGAAGTAAATTAGCTACTTTATTTTCCTTACTTAACTACATGAATTAATCCTGGATTCGGTGAGAAGTGTTGCTATTAGCAAATGAGAAATGCAGTGGTGTAAATAGGTAGTGATCTGTAACATTCTACATTTTAAAATTCAAAAGTAGAAAATAGAAAGGTTCATTAGTTTCCCTTACCTGAGTTTCTGATTGAGAAGCTATTGTGGAGAGGAGCACTTCTTTTTTCTATGAATTTCATTAGGTCTCATTTACGTGTCATATAACAGCAGAGATCACTCTAATGATTCTAACTGCACTTGACAGACACTACTGGCAGGATCACATAATGGCATCAGCAGAACCAGTCCTTACTCATTCTTTCACAGGGTTTTCTGCTGTGCTCATTCTTCACAGCACACTGATGAGGGGAACTGAAGCAGTTGTTCAGTTTTACAGATGGGTGACAGAAGCACAGGGGTACCAGGTGATGAGCCTAAAGGGTTTTGAAAAGCTAAGTCCATGCTTCAGGTGTCCTGGTTCCACCCCTGCTCTGGAGGCGCCAGTGCCTCTTTCCTGGTTTCATGGTGATGGATGTTATAGAAACACACAAACCATGTGTCATCAGACCTCTTCACAGATATACCCTTAACCGCAATGTCTTCGTTTGTCCTGGGACTGCAAAATATCTTTGATGCAAATCAATAATCAGAAGCATGGTATTGAAATAACATGGGTCAATATGGAAAAGTAGATTAGTCTGTCCAGTACAGACTTTTTGTAAGTATCTGTTTGAACTGTAGTGCTCAGCACCAGTCATAATGTGAACATGCTGCTGCCTCTTTAGAGAGGGAAGGGTTAAGCTGCAGTATTTTGGCTGCACAGCTCTCAGTTTGATGGTGCTCTGGCTTTGTAGCATGTCTTTAATCCATGGGAAAGGTAGGAGCCAGAGGCAAACAACTGCTGGGAATGAGGAGTTATGACTTCAGCCCCCTCATGCCCAGGAGCACCTGGAACCCATTTCCCAGCTGAATTGTTCTAACCATTGGACAGGGTAGCAGGACCACTGCTCAGCAAAGAGGGTTGAGCAGATGTAGCCCTTGGTACCTTTTAGGTTGTGGAAAACCTCCCTGTTTGTCTTCAAACAACAGGGAATCTTTGGGATCTACACTTTTAAGGAAGAAAATTTCAGATCATATTGGAAAGCATGTGTTTAGGAGTACAAGGAATTTTGTAATCTAACTGTAGTTTTAGGGGCTTTTTTCTTATCTACTTAAGCCAACTACCTCTAAAGAAGCAGTTAAAATGTGGTGTCTATCAGGACAGTAATAATTTTATTGTCTTCTAGGTAGATGTTTAGTTACTATGAATTTGATTGTTTAACATCCTTTTTATTAAATACATAAGCTATAAATCAAACATATGATGGTTTAAAATACACTGATAAAATTATTACATCTTATTCAAAATAATGCAATATTTTAATACATCTTTAGTATATAATTTTTCAAGAAAAATGCAATATACTTTTAATGTGATATGCTCATCTCTTGATCTTCAACATTCTTTTGAAAATAAACATTAATTAACATTTCCATTGATCTCTGTATCTGCACAGATGACAGAAGAGATATTCAGCTAGATTGTCTTCTAGGTAGACTACAACAGGTCAGTTGACTACAACAACCAGGTCAGTTGCTGTTAGCTTAAGAATTTGGTTTTCTTTTTTCAGTTTTATAATGTTCATGTTCAAGGTAGCTTGGAGCACAGAATCATCTAGTTAATTTTAATTAAACAAGCAAATGTTCACACAGTTTTGGTATGAATTTTAATTTCTGTAAGCCAGGTGTAAATAGGATTCACAGGTTTGAATGACACAGTTCTCTGATGAGATGTCTATAATCCTTTTGGAATAAATTAACATTGGTTTGATTACAATGTATGAATGCACATCATTATGACACATCTCTGCTTCACTAACAGGCACAATTATTTGGCTTTCTGTTCATGTCTATCATGTAATACTGGTAATGATTTTCAGTCCCTTATTCCTCATTACTACACACTCCTTTTACTCTGTATCTTAGTACGTCAATGTTAGTGCAATGTGATTAGTTTAGTGTGAAGCAATTCAAAGGGAACTGAATAAATTTCAAATATATTCACATAAAACACATGGAACAATTTCTTAGATTTATATGGCTGCTATTCATACTAGACACATCTAAAAGTCACTGACTGGTACTTTGTTACTCAATTATCTATTTATCCATTCTGGACTTAAGCGTAGCTGCCTTCAATATGTCTAATCAATCCATGGGTAGAACTAGAAGATTTTGATCTAGCTCATTTCCAGCAATTTTGATGTCCACTAATATTTAGGATCAAGCTTGTGGGTGCCTTCAACTAGCTAAATCACTTGCACTGCCCTTTCTTGTTCTGGCTACCTTTTGCAACTCTTCCTTAATGTATTTACTTCGTATATTTAGACAAAGTCACATGTTTTGTATTATGGCATCTGCAGATGTCTTTCCTTTTGGAATATAACAGTATCCTTCTCCATCATTCTTAGCTGCAGAGAGATGCCTGCAAGACTCCAGCTCTCACGGGGTATGAAGGCAAATGGAGGAAAAAAGATCTGTCTTCCCCACCTTCCTCATATATGCAGAAGCTACGAATACACTTTCAGTTTCTTTTCTGAAACCTCTGAGGTGGACCAAGAGCAAGTCTCACGCAACAGAAGGCAAAAACAGTCTATATTCCGACTTTCCACCTTCACTGCTTCTTTACGCTTCTTTTGGAAAGAGGAGTGGGTGTTGGTCTGTTAGTTGCCTTCCTCTTCCTTTGTGGAGCAGCTACGTGTCCTCTTCCAGAACTCTTTGGAGACTTGGCTGCATAAGGTTGTTGCAGCTTCTTCATCTCTTGCAGAGAACTGATACTGAGAAGAGGGGGCAGGAGTCACAGGGGACACAAAATCCGAGAGGATGCCAAGTTCCCACAAACTAGATGGCAGGCAGCTTGTAACAGCTCTAGGTGGTAGGAGAGGCACCAGGATGTCACCCACTATGACTGCTCTTTTGTGCAGACCCAAGAAAGCCACTTCTGATTATTAGCACAATAACAACACTGAAAATTGGACTACTTGTTGAGTTCCATACAGTCAGCTAAGAAGGCGGAAGAAAGGCTTGGGCACTTAATTTTAGAAATGTAATTACCACTTCCAGGTTAGTCAAGTACTGCATGTTTAGAATTGGAAAATATATGTTTGACAATATTGCATAGCTATAGATATATAGTTTAGTTCTTCAACATGAAAATTCTAAATAATGCTTGCAAAATTATATTAGTAATTCATTCAAATCAACTCAACAAAACACATCTAAGGCTGCAGAGTGGGAGTTCACAAGCAAGATGTTGAGCGGTGTGGCCTTGTACCAATCACTGGGGATCAATCCCACATGTGACAGGCTGCCAGCCTAGGTAAGAAACATCGATCCCTGCCCTCCAAGTGCTCTGGGAGCCAGTTTCCTACCCAGCTCACAGACCACCCATCCTGTCTGTTTCTTGCCAGTTTGCCCAGGAGGAAACTGTGGGAATGAAGTGGTATAATGGGTTGACCTCCCTCTTCTTTCAGTGAAAAGTAAAAAGTAATGCCAGAGCCCCTGGCAGTCATGCTGTGCGTGCAGCGCGAAGGAAGAAGGGCTGTGTGGGGATTTCCCTTGGGGCAGCGGGTGCAACTACTGACAAATGCAGTAGTGTTCATATAATTTACATATGATTCCTCGTATCATGCTGCTCTTATGTTCATTTTTGAGCGACATCTGAGCCATAGAGTTTTCTTTGCACAAACATTCACAGAAAGTTGATTTTAATCATGCAAATAATTAGTGTTTCATAAACTTTTATTCTGATTTTGCACTTAAATGGATGATTAAATTGGCACCCAGTTAAGAAACAGAAAAAAACCAAGTGGTTTATGTAATTAATTGCTTTGAAAAATATAATTCAAATTTTCCATATTCAAGATCAATAAGGAAAAAGTTAAAATCATATGCACTGAGCAAGTTAAAATAATTTCTACGTTTGAGAAATTTAATATTATTTGGGTACATTTTGTAATGTAAGAGGACTACCAAATTTTCTCTTCTGATTTTTTAAAGACAGGGTGTATCATTAAATGTCATATAAAAGAAAAAAACCCCCAAGCTTTACTTTTCCTTTTTTTAGCAGCAAAGGGCTATGAGCAGTATCCTCTTAATTAACATGCTTATGGTAGAGACTAGTGAGCTCTTAGTCTTTTGCTTAAGAACGTAATTTTACAGCCTTGGAGTGTATCAGGGTTTATCTGACCTTCATTGTAAAAGAAATGGTAAGAGTGTATACCCTAGATTTCCCAAGTGATACAGAGTCATTTTCATGAGTTCCATGAACTATATATCCCTAAATAGAAAGAAATGTATTTACTGTCAAATGCATGCTTACAAGCACTCAATTACTGGTGAAGTTGCAATTAGGAATCTGACAGATGAGGGATTAATTCCCCAGAAACAGGATTTCTTCCTTCTTCTTGTTACAAACACATGCATATGGAGGAAACAGATCTGAATATGCTAGATGAATAAATTAAGAAGTCTAGGATGAAACAGAACAGCCGGAAATGTAACTGGTGATAACTAAAGGCTAATTAGCTTCAATGAGCAATTTTCTACCTGGTTTTCCGTTAGCCATATAGAAAGAGGAACTAGAGAAATTGCATGGTGTGCATTTTCATTCTGAAATTCGATATGAGCTGCTGTTCTACCTACATGGTAATTGGAAAATGTCTGCCTCTTATGGGTATAAATATTAATGTGACTGATTTGCAAAAAAACCCTTTCATTTCTTTCTAAGAACTGACTTCGTTTTGTGCATTCGTTGTCTTACCGGAGATGTGAGTAGTTCTTAATTTAATAGTTATTTTTAAATGAAGAGTCTACTTCTAAGAGTATTTTTGAATGCTAAAGCTCTTTCTCTGATACTCTTTGTCAATTCTGAGTAGTCTGGTATAGCCTGCTATAGCACTTTCCAATCAGCAATTTCAGATTTTGCCCATAATCCCTGCAGCTTTTGACTATTGCTTAGAACATCACAGGCAATGAATAAAGAAGTCTGTTTTTCCTGAAACAAGTTATTTAAGGAGTAGGAAAGGGACACTGGATGCCCTACATAAAACTTTTCACCATATAACACATATCCATATATATTACATAAAATAAAATAAAAACCATTGCTTTTTATACATATTTGTTTCCCTCTGTATTTAGCATCCTTTGGTCCTGTGTGATCCTTCAGTTTGTTTGTTATCACGTAAGAAACGGGGTTCTCAGTCCTGTTTCCAAAGCTTTTAAAGAGATGCTATGCAAGTTTGGGCTGAAATGTCCTCATATTACATTCAAAAGTCAGCAGGTGGACATAAGGAATGAATGTCATCTTTCCTAACTTTAGCTGCTCAGAAGGGAGCTGCTGTACTTTTAGTGCAAAAAAAAGGGTTAGTTCCTTTCTTGAGTTTTTCTCCTTTTATATGCTTCTGATGCCTGTCCTGTTGATAAAGATGGCTAGCTGTGATTAGCCACGTAAGTGTGGAAGTTGAGCAAAATAAATAATAAAAATGGAAGATGTGATGATTCACCTTCTGTCTATACCTGTTTTTCTCCATTAACTATCAGAGGGGTCACTCAGAGGGTGGGCAGTCACTGGAACAGGCTCTCCAGGGAAGTGGTCACGGCACAAAACCTGTCAGAGTACCAGGAGTGTCTGGGTGACACCCTCAGTGATTTGAGTTAGTTTCGGGTAGTCCTGCAAGGAGCAGGGTGTTGGATTTGATCATTATGGGTCCCTTTAAACTTGAGATGTTTTATAGTTCAAGGATTCCATGACTCTACATGACTAACTCAGGTTTAGGCAGTAACATTCAGAAATCTCAAAGTCAGGTTGGGTGAATCCCACCATACATTCTCTAGGAAATCTGGGATGTCTTTCCATTTTAAAAACAGTGAGCAGAGGCATAAGGCTGAGGTATTGCCTTGCAGTCCTGCATTGGATGCTTACTTTTGGCTTTAATGAAATACTGAAGTTTTACTTCTTACTGAAGTAGAGTCTTCAGTTTTTACAAAATCAGTATGTTCCTAAGCATTGTCTTGCCCATGGGAAAGTAGAAAATCCATTTGCTGAGAACCTTATAATTTACAGAGTGATTGTCTTTCCTTTGTACAAGCAGTTTCACTATAACTCATATTTAATCCTTTTTCTGCATTCTTTTTTAAAGGAAACTGCCCTTAAGAACCAATATCTAACGATCTCCTTAAGCTAAAATGTCACTCTTATTCCCCTATGGCAACTGTTTGTACTTTGGGATCATGGATAGGAAAGGGAAAATTTTGACATGCGAATTCATGATACTTATATGATCAAAGACACCTTCATCTACAAGACAAGTCAAAGGATCAATATAATTTTCATTACTTGCCACAACAAAGGCTTTTAAAAATAATGAAGCAGAGTTGTCTTTTTCAGAAGCAAAAAAACCCCCAAGCCCCTGTAATTGTCAAAGATATGGTATTCTGTTGCTCATTAGTGAGACTTCTGTAGGACAAGTTCTTGCCAGGGTTGTTTTCAATCTTGACATTCTGATTAAATTTTAATTTTATTACAGTAAAAGATGAAAAATTGACTATAACAGTCAAAATATAATATCTACAATGCTGTCAATGCTGCAAATACGTTTACTCTAATGCCCGTAAGAGATGTTTACAAGATTTGGAAAAATAGCATGTAAACTATAAACAAATATTGCTGCAGTAGGAAGAGATGTGCCAAACCTAGCAGTAATGATAATAACAACCTCTGACTGCATTTCTGAGAAATGTAGCTATTTAAAAAATTGTTTGATGGAAAGTATAGGGATCAAGACCTGTCATTGCTCTGACAGAAAATATATGTGATTCATTTTATATAATTCTTGATCAAAAAAGCATAGAAACCTTGATATCTGAAATAGCTCAAACCCTGAAAACTTTGTACTTTTGTGAGATGCTTATGTTTTGAAAACTGATTAGGAACCACCTGATTATGGTAAAACAATTTTGAAAATAATTAAATACTTTGCAGTTTAGGCAGTAAAATAACTAGCCAAGGATTTTTTGTTTTCTTTTATGCTCACCTCTTTGCTGATAGGAAGCAATGTGATCTGAGGGATAAAAGGGAAATGCAAAGTAACATTAAAATTAGCAATCCGTTTTACAATGTGGGAATAAAAGGTGTCAAAAAATATTCCTTCATTGATCTTAGGTGTCTCAGAGTAAAGGAAAGAAAGAATAGGTGTTCCTGCCAGTTGTGATAGATTTTATTGATATGGATTTGTATGTGCAAGTGAGGTGCTTCTTTAACTCCCGATCATGAGGTGAAAATGTCGATGAGTTCCTTGCTCAGGTGATTGATGTGCATGCTGGAGTGGGGGTTTCTGTGGAAAGCCATAGTTATTGCTAGGAGATGCCTTCTTGAGCTTCAGCCTTCGAGGAACAAGGAGTCCCTGTATGTTCTTCAGTTTTCCAGACCTCATGACAGCCATCACTGGGGCAGCATAGCAGCAAACTGACAAAGGAATTAATTATTGAAAATAAAAATTCTAAAAGCAGGGCAAAACTATAACTCTGAGATGTATGGGCCTTACTTTTCAAAAAGTTGGAACTGCAGTAAACCTTCAGGGTGTGGTGGGGGCCGCGGCTCCCCCGGGGTGGCAGGGCAGGGCCTGGCATCTCTCCCACAGCCCCAGCCAGAGCACCACGCACCTCTGAGGGGAATGGATCCATGGCCCCAGGGCTGTGGGTGGGTGGGAAGTGGCTGTGGGTGTCCCAGCAGGTCCTGTTGGTACCCCCAGGTTCCCTGCCTTAATGTAAACCCAGCATAAAGTAAGCAATTGGCCACAAAGAGCAGCAGTTTCTGGTGGTGTTGGGTAAGTTGTTTTTTATTTTATGTCATTTGTTTTTTAAAATCATGGGGGTTTTTTAACAGGGTGTTGTTGAGGGTGTAGCATCTATTGGTAAGTTTGCAGGCAAAAAACAAAGGCAGAAGGGGAGCTGCTAATGGAGATCTCCATTAATTAGGTACATTACTTTGAACACTGGAAAAATAATGCTGTGTGTCAGTGGGGAGAAAGAGAAGGGGAATGCCTGGCACCTCATTGTCCTGGTGCAGCTGGCGAAGGGATGGAGGTCTGGAAATCATGACTTGGCAGCATGGTAGGGTCTGTCTGCAAAGCCCAGTGAACAGAGGAGCCCTTAGGGAGCAGGAGGAAAACCATGGTCTTTGGCTGCTTCCTGCAGTGTTGTTTTTCATGACTTCAAATGATTTTAAGTCATGTGTAATATGTTTCAGGAAGAACTTTCTAGCACTTAGGTGTTCAGATGTATTTTGCAGTATGAAAACATGTGAGAAAGATGGTATGGGTTGCAGGATAAAATTTCTGTAAAATAATGAGCTATTTTATGACCAATCTCACTGCAGTTATTCTGACTTCTACTGTTCAGGTAGAATATTTCTTGTACAAGCAGCAAATGCATCACATATGTTTGTGAATATATCTATAATGAGTGACAGATTCAAAACCTACTTCTGATTCAAAAGAAGACCAACACCACACTGGGTACTGAACATTGTATTTTCTGCTCTTAAGGTTGTCGGGCATGCAGTAGGATATAAATGTATATAACGGTGATGTATGAACAAAAATAAATACAATTACTTGTATTCAGAACCCATCAACCTCTGTTTTGTCCATATGGCTGAGGCTATACAAGCAAAACAACTTGTGGGGAACATGTGAATACCATTTATTTCTTAGGCTAAATGCAGTTGGGTTTCACTGGCTGTATGTTTTGCTGTCTCTTGACTCTCTTTGTACTTCTCACGCAAACACTGGGAACTGCCAGGCAAGAAGTTGTGTGTTTGAAATACACAGATTTGTATTCTCTCTGTACTCAGTATGGCATTTGTGCTTCTTCCTGAATGGGATGCTCAGTTTGAGAGACAGGTGGAGGCTAAATGGGATTGAATAGACTTAGGAGTGTTTAATATATATCTACAGCTATTTGCTTGGCAAAGATGATGACGTTCAATTGCATGCTAATTCCTTTGCAAAGCCAATAAAAGAGCAGGATTTTTTTCTTACAGAAACTGACTTAGAAGTCTAAGACTGTAGAGTGTTGTTGTGGGTTTTGCTTTGTTTTTCTTTTTTCTTTTTTTTTTTAACTGATAGAACATAAAACCTAAGTTACTGTGACCTTATTCTTCTCCACAGTTAAATGCAAGAGTAGAGAATTTTAAGGACAAGAGGTGAAGGATTACTCAGGAGGGTGCCAGTACTCCCATTTGAGAGTATGATTTGATGAAGAATAGAGTAAAGCAGAAGAAGATGGGCAGTGGTGAGTAGTATTTTCTGAACTGACAAAAGGGAGAATTTCCTTGGTGAAGTAAAAATGTCCTGAGAGACGACATCAGCTTGTGAAAAATATGTGCTCTCTGTAACTAAGATTGGCTGAAACATGAATCATCTTTGACTGTAAAGAATTTAGAGAAAAGAGAAAAAAATTAGAATTAATTGGTTTAGAGAAAATTTATAGAATTAACCACAGATTGGTCATATTCCAAGCTCATGAGAAAATTCTGACTTCTGTGAAACTGACTGAACAACTTCTCTTGACTGTAATGGAAACAAAGATTTTTCAATTCTGTTTAAGAAAAGAATGTCATTTGCTCCTGGAATCAGTAGACGGAACAAAAGAAAGCACAATTAAGAAATGAAATTTGTATCTTCTGCTATGATAAACAGAACAGGACAAATTAATCTTTGACTGGGGTTAAGAAATGTGATTAGACATAATTTTGTTGAAATTCTGCTGCTTTGCCAAGGACAAGCTTTAGCAAATCCCTGAGGCAATAATAAAAATTACAATGTGCAGCTATTGCAGGCAGGGATTGAGGGTGCTCTTGCACAGATATGGTGTGCATTAATGATAAGCCATAATGTTTCAGAAGTGACAGTAGACAATGATTCTAATTTACTTTTGTCTCAATTAACTTATATTTTAACATTCTACTTAATCAAACTGAGTTTTATTTAAGTTCTGTCTACTGACAACTGACCTGCTTTCTTTCCTCTCCTGTTCCCCCATAAAAGCAGATGGCTTAATGCACAGAAGCTCGTGACCAGCAAAGCTGAATTAGCTTTGTCCATTAAATATTTTCAAAGAAATGTACCTGGCTTGTCAGTTACTGCTTAGTATATCAAAGACAAAGAAATTACGTGCTTTCTAAATAAGGAATTCAACAGTAACTGCAGCCCTCCCATTATAACTGTGCATATGGTCTCATATAAATCCATACTCTGTGCCCAGCAACTGCCATGTCAATGCCTTGATTCCATTAAGAAAGATGAGAGATGATGAGAGTTGGAACAAATGAGGCAATTATGGTCTAAAATGCATTGTCTAGCAAATAACCACGTGCTTGCCTGTAAGTTCTTCAAGACAAGGATTGTCTTTTTGTTCCTGTACAGTGTCTAGCACAAAGGGAATCTGTGCCATGACTAAATCTCTAAACACTACTGCAATAGAAATAATTATAACCCATACTGAGGAGCATTATTTGTGTTTTGGAAAAAGCTATCGCGTAATTGTTCATCTAAACATATTTAAAATTCCCTTCTCTGTTCTTTGTAATTTTTCTAATAATGTCAAGACAAGTTTGCAAAGGCTGCTTGTGAAACTGCGTGTAAGTGATCACTGAGAATGAGAGTATTTCTTCTAATACAACCAAAATGCAAGGAGTTATTTGAATCACAGCACTAAATCAAACAAACTGTCCAGCTTCCAGCATCAAAATAATTGGCTCTATGAGTCTTGTTTTTGCTGATTTTCATTTTTTTGGTTGGTTGTTTTATTTTGTTGGGCTTTTTTGTTTTGTTTTTTAATTACTGGTACAAAATATTTGATGTTCAGCTCGAATTTAATAATTAGAAAATATAATGACTGATATAGTAGTTTTTGCAACTTTTCAGTCAGTAGACATTTCTCAGCCTGCCTGGCTGAAATCACTTTCAGCTAATTGAAGATTTTCTCACTCCATTTAGCTGTTAAACCCTGGCATATGGGCATATGGGTCTTCCTATTCAAACTGAGCCTCAGAGGAAGCTAGCAGTGAAAATAATACTGAAACAAGAAGAAAATCGGGTTCAAATAAGGTGAAGACAACTCCATGCTCAAATTGGAAATGCTGGACCTGTCCTCCCCTTGTCAGAAGAAGAGGGTTTGATGGAAACAAAGAGTGAGCTTTTCCACACTACCTGGCAATGTGCTGGGAAGGGGCACTCTTCTGAGGCAAAGAACAGCATAGCCACAGAAGGATAGCTGATTAACTCTTGGATAACCATGTCTCTGTAATTGCCAAACTACAATTGATAGTATGCTCCTACTCCACAGTTGCTGAAATATTGCTTGGACAGCAATTAAACATGGTACTAGTAATAGCCTGGAGTTTCTTTTGAGAGTGTTTTTTGGTGTATTTTTCATTGGTGTTCTTTTTCCTTTAATTTAGAGAAGTTAGGGAGGTTAAAATCACATGGACATCTCTAGGAAGGTCTCATGTCAACCACATTGTTTCTGGCCAAAGGAAATCCTTATACATCCAGCTTCTTAGCTACCTGGTATTGACTTAGACAAGGCTTCCTCTGAAAAGGAATACCTATCATACATTAGCAGAGTTTTCCTATTAACTAATTTACCAAACTGCTGTATTTCTTTGGGGAGAATGCTGGTATACCCTGCTTCAGTAGAACTGCAAGATCTACATTTGAGTTCTGCTTTTGTTGCCTCTTATAGTAACTTTTTTGTGCTGCAGAGAGCTTGTGCCTCACTGTTTTCCCCTGGTAACAGCAGTAATTTCCTCACTAATCTGAAATTAGTTTAGGTCTGGGATGGTGTATTTAGTCTATCGGATGTGGAAATGTATCACTCCTTAGGTGGAGAATTGAGAATTCCAATGGTTTTAGTGCTTGTTTGTTTCTGTGCTGTAGTGAATTAAAAAAAAAAAAGTTAAAAAAAGATACAGTGGAAATTGTAAAAATTATTTCAGAGGCAATTGAAACCTGACTTGAGCAGTCTTATTCTTGTATTTTTTCTACTCTATTTACGTGCCTAATTCAGGGATGACAGAACTGTCCTTTGAGTAGACACAGAGGCTGCAGGAAAGGAGGTTGCTTGCATTAGTGACCCTATTATTGGAATGAATTTCATTAGCTTGTATTGTGAACCCTGAATAGAACTGAATATATTCTCATGTTTTCCTTATCTTTTGAAGAAGATGTGTATCTTAGTGAGATACTCAATTTTAGTTTACTTCAGATATAAGATTTTAAGACGAGTTGCTGTAAAGATATTGAAATAATATTGGTGACTTATATGTGTCCCATTCAGCAACTTCCCATTCAAGAATAAGATTTATTATGCCAGGGTTGGGTTGTTTTGAATGAAATCACACTTCAATTAAATTTTTTCTGCTAGTTCAAAGTAGAGATCCTGAGTGCACTGTCTGTTAAAATGTCTGTATATAAAAATTACACTCACTAATTACACTGAGCCAGTTGGGTGGGGGATGGCATCAGAACTGAATTAGATTTAATAAATTTAGAAAAATGTACACATTTAAGACAAGAACAGCTTCAGTATAAGAAACTAGAAACTAGTATGAATAATAACAAAATTGTTTTTTCTGCATAAAAGGCTGGTTTTTTAGTATTGTCTAAAAGGTATCTTTTCAGCAAGCTTGATAATATGAGTCCCCACAGAAGACTGACAGTGTGGGATGTCTCCTGGCCTCTATAGTGGCTTGTGGTGAACAATTTAAGAATGAATATTCATAATGTTTTTGTTACCTCCTGGCATATTTTGTTACACTGTCCATATAAATCCCAAAATTGGGTTAATCATCTGAAAGGGGTTTAATTATCTGAAAGTTAATTAAGAGCTCTCTAGTCATGCATGTAGTGTATGTTTTCACTGGACTTAATTTACTGATAGAAACAGGCCTGTTAGGATAATTATTAGATTCTGTAAGGAAAACAGTTATAAATAATATTTTCCTGATGCAAAAGACTCACGAAATTATACTGCACTGTGTAACTCCACAGCTCAGGTAATCATTTTGCTTAGAGAGAAAGAGAAGCATATGGTGCATATTTGGCAGCAGATGTGTCAGTGACATGGAGATTCTATCAATAAAAATGTAGGCTGCTAGGAAAACTAGGTACCTCAAAAGGCAGTAGGGAATGGATAAAATCTGATAGGAAGTGGCTTTGAGGGTTTAAGTGATGCCCAAAATTTGAACTAATAACCTTAAATACATAATAGGAAGGGGGGGGAAAGCCTTACAGAATGTTCCCTAGTTTCTGTGGTAAAATACACCACTAAAAATCTTCAGTTTGGGGAAAGATGACTGAGGAGTTGTGTTAGTGATGCTAGGGTGGTAGAAAAGACTCAATCCAGATGCTGGGCTTGGGGTTCCCTT
Source organism: Platysteira castanea (assembly GCA_013397175.1). Taxonomy (NCBI): domain Eukaryota; kingdom Metazoa; phylum Chordata; class Aves; order Passeriformes; genus Platysteira; species Platysteira castanea. The sequence continues at coordinate 746,476 of VYXC01003766.1, read as the reverse complement.
CCTCTGTGTCAGAAATACAGCTCAGAAGTCTGTTGTGCCAGAACAAGGTTGCATGGTTATTATTTAATTCCTTACTTCTCAACTTTAAAACTTTCTCTCTTTGCTATATCCCTGCCCTTTAAAACAGGAACTCACACATCCAGAGGGAGTGCACGGATGCCTTTTTTTTGTTTGTTTGTTTAATTTGTCCTTCAAATATGTACTGATATTCTATTGAGTCATCATTGTGATTTAAACTTCGACACTGCCAACATTTGAAGCACAGACCTCCATATCCAGAGTTTGTGGAGTAAATGATACTGGCAGTATGTTGCTACTTCTTGTTGAACAGCTTTTAAAGCCTATTTATGTCTGAAAGAGTTGTCTTACTGGTAGGGAAATCAAGTATCAGCCCTAAGTCCTACAATTTGGAGCTTTCTGATTGTTACAAATGTTTCCACCTTGAACTTTTTTCCTTTTTCCCCCCCTTCTTAAGTCTTTACCCATTATGGGCAAATAGGCCCTTTTCTTCTTTTGCTGTTTGACTCCTTCTGCCACCTTCACCCAGTTGCTTTTATTCTGTTCCTGCAGTTCTCCTTGTTTTTCTCATCACTCTATGCTCAAATCCAGCTTTTTCCAGTTTATCAATAAAGAGAGTTGTAAGAATACAGGAGAGAGTGTCCTCGCTTCTGTACAATCACAAAATCCTATGCCTGGGGCCAGACAATCCACTAACCCCGAATTTCAAATCTGTGTCCCAAAGAAAGAGCTGCTAGAGATTCATAACGAGAGCTCTTGAGAAGACTGTAACATTTTCCATGGTCTCAGTTTGAAAAAAAATGATGAACTGTTTTTCATCAAAACTTCACACTAGAACTCCAGCTGAAGACAGGCCTCCTGTGCAGGACCTCTCTGCCTCAGCAGCTGACATCTGGCAAACACCGACGCCCTGCAAACAGCCTCCCAGGACAGGCAGTATCATAGACATCAGTTCTAGCTGCTACTTTCATTGCTCTTGCCTATGGTAAAAAGTGTTTTTTCTGCCACTCCAGTGAGTGTAGTCAAGTGAAAGGAACTTCTGTAAGGTAAAGGATGTTCATGTGAGAACTCCTCTGGCCTTTGCTACTCATATTGAAATACCTCAGAGCAGTGTTAGTCAGAAAACACTTAACTCCAAGCAGTGCTGGAAAGTGGGCAGCCCTTAGGCGCAAAATATATTTTATAGGTCATTATTTTGTTTTACAAAAGGCTAAGACAAAAAAGAGGCATTTCTAGGCACCTGATTCAGACAAGTTTGAAATCTAATCTCTCTTAACCTGAACACTCAGAACTATTAATTCAAGCCAAACTGTGCCACATAATTGTGTTGACTATTCCCTGTGGTGCAGCACTGTCTACAAAAGGCACTGATCACGTGAGTGAAGGACTGAAGCAGTTATGACCTGTATTGAAAATTATTGAAGCTTAACTAATTATCCAGTGAAAATTCAAAAGCCAAAAGCTCCTCCTCCAACTCTACATTCCCTAGTGAAATCATGGGTGCTTGAATCAATGGAAGTTTTGCTACTGATTTCTGCAAATCCAGAGAATAATGATGAGTATTTACTGCCTTCTACCTCTTTTCATTTGGCTAATAAATTATATTTTGCAGTAATTCTTCGATAAGGCAATGAAAATTTTGGTTTCCCTTTCCCTTAAAGTGCCATGGGAAGTTCTTCTGTGTAACTATTTTATATCTTGGCATTTATGGGGTTGATGATGATGGCTTTTCTGAATTTCAAAGCAGGTGACAAAACTTAAGGTTGGATTCTTCTGATTGCAGGTAGGGTGAAAGTCAGGTGACATTTTCACTCACTGTCTTAGAGTCTAACATTGCATGGTTTTCTCTCTTACACTTTTATGCATGACATAAAAGTGATTTAGAAATTGTCAGGTGGACAAAAACAATTGCCCTGGAGATTTTTCTTGCAAGTAAAATGGGGATAATTTTCTTTGAATTCTCCTGGTTTATCATGGGCAGTGACTACACAATACATTAACTAGAGTCAAATGGAAAAATTTTCCCCATAAATACTTGAAAAACAAATTATTATTTTCATTTGCCTGGTCACAACTCCTTTGCTCTCAACTGTTTATATAGACAGGAAGATATAAACCTTTGGGGCAGATCATAAAAAAGTTTCAGATTGTGTGTTCAGCTGTGGTTTTTACCATTTGAATCTGTATTGAAACCTTAGGGAAAAAAGTTGTACTGTTTTAGTGCTGAAGTTTCAATAACAAGTAACTGAAAGATATTTTATCAGTTTATTACAGATACAGAAGCAGATTTATAAGTAATCTTAATTATGAGTAACTTTAGCAAAAAATGCTTTTGTAAATATTTTTAATGGGGAAAAAAGAGGGAAATTCATAGAAATGAAGTTCGTTTTTATGTGATAAAATCTGATTGTCCTTTCCTCAAGAGTTTTAAACACCTAACACAGAGTAATGTGTGCTGATAGAAGCTGTTACTCTTTGGTGAAAGAAAGCTAAGACACATTCCCTACAGATACACACAGGCACTAAATATCTCCAAACCAGGTGATGCTTGACTGGTTAAAAATATATTTTGTTTGCTCCCATGCTGCCCCAGAAGAATTTTCAGTGCCATGAGCCCCACTGAGTGGTGCTACTTCATGCACATATTTCTGGTTGCATTGATGGGGTTTCCCTTCATTTAGTTTTTGTATAATCTACAGGTGTTGCCCTGAATGAAGGTTTTGTATCTCCTACAGCTGCTATATTGCATACCAAAGTGTGTGCTGCAGCACTAGAGATTTCTCATCCAGTCTCTTGCATCCTGGCGAATTTGAAATACAAAACTGGCATGCAGTAATGGGCTTAAGTTACACTAATTTACAACTGGTTGAACAAAAATAGTTTAGATTAAGAGATACCTTATTCAGAGCTTTTGGTTTTTAAAACCTTTATACAAACTATTCTGCTGCATTTTCTGCTCAATGTCAGGCTTCGCACAGGCACAGGGATGAGCAGAAGGATGTTGAGCTCCTTTCCGGAGCCAACACACCCCTGGCACAGAGGGTCAGGGTGATAGGGGTGGGGGCAGGGGCCCAGCTGCTTGCTGACCCCACTCCTTCGAAGCCAAGAGCTGCATCCTCCTTATCCTGACCTCGGGAGGGAACTTGACAGGTCTCCACGCTGGGTGGCTCAGGGAAAAGGCAGCACATTCCTCATCCTCCTCCAGGGAGGAGCTGGGCATGCCGTGTCATAGGGCATTCAGGAAAACTGCTTGTCTTTTAAAAGCTAGATCTGGCTATATGTTAGCTTGGAAAATATGTCCAGTGCTGCAAAGCACTTGGTGATTTATCTAACACGTTATTGGTGGTGGACTGCCTTGCTACGTAAATGTTCTCTTGCATGCAGAGCCCACCAAGGTCAATCAAGGTCATATGAGCAGTTTGATGTGAGTAGATGTGGCCAGAGCTTGTATGACATTTGTTACTGCCCCTTCTCTGCCCACTCTGAAATGTGGCAAAACAGATCATGCCTGCAAAAGGAAAATCCATTGCAGGAATGGGAGCATGCAGCATTACTTAGACACACCACACCTGCTGTCAATGAAGAAACCCGTGGGGCATAATGTGGATTGTCACTAGGAGCTTTGATGTCATAAAAAAGAACATATTAAGAGAGTGACGGTGCTCTTTCCACAGCACGTGCGCCTTGTACACCACAGACAAATACAAGTTGGTAAAGGCTGGAGCAAAAGATACAGAAATCCACAGGCCTAATATTGTTACCATTTTAAAGCAACCTGCTTGTTTTGTATGGAGAATGCCGTTTTATAGCATCCTTTAAACTTGTTAGCACTTTTCTATCTCCCTTCTTGTGACTAAAGTACTTTTCATGTCAAAAAAGCTCACAAGAGTGTTAAATTCAACTTCTTTAAAGGCTAATAAAGCAAGTGCATGCTTGCTTGGTGCTAGTGCCTGTCAGATCAGCTCCAGCATTACTGTGGAAATAGATTAGCACTGCTACAGTGACTCTAATTCTTTCAGCTGATTGGTAGGTTATTAGGTGTGCTGTGTGTACTAAAAAAATTACCTCCTCACTCCAGTAAGAGATATGAACCTGGGATCATTAGATAATACTATGTACAGACTGATGTCCCATCTCACTGTAAGCCAACACTGCCTTGGAAGAAGACTGTACCTTGCAACAGAACTTCCCATCACCTCTCTTCCCAGCCTTGGATGTATGGATCTTCTGTCCCAGGATGTGATGATATACTTTATCCAGAGTGCCAAATTAAGATTATAGTAATTAAATGAAACAAGAAGTAAGAAGCGGAATTAATTCACATAGCTAATTGATAAAAAAGCCCTGGAGATCTCTGGTGAAAATTATGGAAATACATATAAGAAAAGGCACAGTGTGATGTCTCACACTAGGTGAGGGATGAAAAAATGCCTTGAGAAATTAGCCAGGGAACTAAAATTCTCAACTTTAGTGTATACTAAAAATCATGGACTCGATAGAAAAACTAATTGGTTTTGTTTCCTCCAGTCTATATCCTCTATTAAGAGTTCACTGTTCTGTAAGCAGTAATTACTGATTTCTGTTCCCACAGAGCATAAAATATTATTACTGTGTTTCTGCTAATGTTCTTTTCAGCTCCCTTGGTACCAACTGTCCTTTTCCTTGAAAAGTACTAATTCAGTTACACTAAAGTCAGTGCACTGATTCATGCTCTTGGTTTTGCTTGGAGATTTAGAACTGACAAAGGGCTTATGTGCTTGAGAATTCCTAAGTTTTTTTCAGCTTTATCGATCAGAGTTGCCTTTATAAACAGTCTTGTTTATATCCCTGGACCATTGCAAACTACAGCAACATTGTGTTACAAATACAAAGCATCATTGGTTCAGAAAAATGGTGTATGCCAGCTGCAATTACTGAGAACACACTTTTGCTCTGAGTCTGGTTTTAGTAGCTTTATTTTTAGTTAAACCCCGGAAAGTAGCTTGTACGTAGACCTGATATGGCAGCTGGGAGGTTGCAGAACAGAGAGCATCAAGTCTGGCTTGTGGTGAATTAGCCTTAATTATTCAAACTCATGAGTGGCTTAACAGAAACCAATCATTGCTTTCTCCCTTCCTCCTTCTGCCCTCCCTTGGCTTTGCTGGTTCCATTGTTTATTGGCCTCTGTTACAGTCCAGTCTGCCTGTGACTGGTACAGATAAGCTGGGCTGCTGGATCACAGGCAGGGAGCCATAGATAGGGGGTGAAGAACAGCTCTGCTATTGTCCCTTTACTAGAAATTAATTATAGTGATACCAAAGAATAAAAACTGTTCACCAGTTTTAATGGTCAGTGATCTACATGATAGCTTTAACCTAAAGAAGATTCGGCAATTACAGTGAAATTTTAATTTCTGATTGAGATCATCTGTATTTATAATTCTAAACCTTGTGTAAGGTTTGTCTAGTCTTTAACGGTAAAGAAATGTGGTGTTAATGTCAAAATTATTAAAACTGCAAAAATAAAGTGGCAGACTAGCTAAGATGTACTGTATCCAGTGAGCCTTTCCCTGAACTGCAGAAGCTGTATTTAGAAGTATCAGATGATTTTCATGCTTCCTCCATTAAAGCTCCAAGGTATATTCCATATTCTTAGGTTATTTTCTTAATTTTCACTGTGTGGGATAAAAACCAACATTAATTTGCATAGTGCTGAGTTAAAGCCTGGAGATAAAAATCCTGCTGTGGTTCTTCAGCTAGCCCAAGTGTAAAGCTGAGAGGTGCTGTTCATAACTCGGTGTTTATTGGTCTGATGGCAACATCTGTACCAGTGAATGGAACGGGACAAGACTCCCTGTCTGCAGGGCAAGGGGTGCGACTCAGCTTGAATTCCTGCAACTAAGCTCTCCAGCCCCTTCCCAAGCCTGGACCCCGCCATCCACGGTGCTTATTGGGCATTATTTGCTATCTCCACCTGGTGTGGTGAAAGTGGGAGCTGGTTTAGGCCAAGATCGTGCCCCTTAACTTGCTGGTGCTGTGCGTGCCAGTGCAGTTTTGAAGGTGTTTTAATCACAGAGTTAAAATGTAAGCTTCTTGTATAGAAGAGGAGAAAGAAGAAAATGATAAATGTAAATATTTCAGATGATTTTTGGAATGGGGAAAATACTACCATGTTAGTGCATTCATCTAGTCTAATATTAAATGCCAGCATTTTAATTTATTATCAGATACAGCAAAGCAAATGTCAGTGTAGTTAACAGCTACACATTATCAAACGTTATTCCCTCAGACATAGTTCAATTCTTGATGGCTTTTTGAGTTGGAAGTTAGAGAACAGGTAATGTCATTGTTTTGTAAAAATCCTCTTTATTGAGCCTTTTTTCATTTTTCATTTCTTTTCCAAAAAACACCCAAAACCCCCAAGTCCTGCATAAATGGATAGTCTAAAATAGTTGAATTAATGACCTAAGCTCGCACAATGAAGATATCATTATTGTAAATCGCCTAGATAATTGGGCATCTTCATTTGTTGAGAATCTGACCTAACAAAATTTGTATCTTAGATCCAGGCAAACCAGAGTGCAATTGCTGGAACTTCAAGTGTGTGACGTTTGTCTAATCCATGGTGAAAATGTCAGTAACTGATCTCAGCAATATTGTTTTACCCATTGTGTGCTGACTTCAGCACTCCTATATGGGACCTATTCAGGCATTGATGCCTACAGATTGTATCTCATTGATTTTCAAGCCTCCTATTCTTCAGGAAAACGTTCTTAAAATGTGAAATAATCTTTCTGGATAAGTATTAAGTAATCTGATTTCTTGTGTCTTATAAAGCAAACCTTGACAAAGAGAAAAATCAGTCACCGGCAGCAGATGGGATGATACGTCTAATATATCTCTGCTTTCCCCTTTTTCTGTGATTAAGTTGTATGTAGACCTCTTGAAAATACAGTTTTCCATTTAAAAAGCTGCTATTGAGGCCATGAAGAGATTTTCAGGGATTAGCAAGTGCTGCCTGCAACTTTCTGCATTATTTAATACACTGTCCCTATTTCAGTACATTGACTAGTTTCTTTTGTCTCTTTCCAGGGTTTCTCCATGAAAGCCTTCAGTACTCCCAACTTGGTAAGAAGAGTCATTTTTTCCCCATGTGATTGATTTTAACAGAAATGCACTTTTACTGAGCTTGCAGATATGCAGAATGTGTCTCGAGAGCAGTGAATTTGCTCAGTCTTGGCATCTTCATTCTTAAGAGCCTTTTCAAAATGTAAATTAGAGACCAAGCCTACAGAATCAGAAATTTTAGAGCACATGCTAATTGCAGAAATCTGAGATGGTTGCTCTGAATGGTAGGTTGTCAGTCAGGCTTGCATTAATGTGAGCTCTGAGGATTTGTATTGCTAGCTTAGAGTAACTCAAGAGGAAGCACAAATCTTTTCTCTCACAGGGATGGCAGAGCTAACTCCCAGCTCTATCCACTTGCCCCTGAAGCTCTTTTAATTATTGTGATCTTGTTAGCATAATTCAACAACTTTAGAAATTAATTCAATGCAGATCAGTTAGAAACTGAAGTGGTGTTTCCCACTGCAAAATTACAGTGTTACACGGAGATCTAAATTACTGGGAAGCTACAGGGCCATCCAAGTGTTTTTAGGCTTTTTTGGATTACAGGATTTTTGAATCATAAATTCTCATAGAAACAAAATGACAAACTAACCAACACCTCAAAATCCTGCAGTTAGTGTTTGCTTTTAAGCTGTAGGGTTATAAATAAATATATTTTATGAAGGTGTGGGAGATATTTCCTGAGCAAGTAATAACTCCTCAGTTAAAGAAAGGTCATCTTTTAGATAGATTAAACATGTTCAGAGCATTGCATCTGAAACAGTAATTTTTTGGAGTTCACTAGAAAGGAAAATGTGGTCTGATAGAAGAGTAAATGAGTTGAGAGACGTGGTGCTGTAGTCATTGCTTCCAAAAGGCACAGAAATCACTCGGCAGAGGTCATTGTGTTTCTGTCCTACAGTGTGGTTCAAGAAACCCAGGATATCATGTCTTTACAGTGACAGGAGTGTCTGAAGGATTCTTTGTGTGTCCTGCAGGTGGAAGCAGCAGGAGCCGTGATGCTGCAGGGCTGGCTCTTGCTGAGGCAGCTCAGCATTCTCACAGACCAGTTCACACGCCAAACCCACAGCCTTGCTTGCAAGTTTTCAAGGCTGACTCGTTGGTCTTGAATATATTGCTTTATTATCATGACAAGGAGGTTTCAAGAGCTGTATTGACATAAAGACAAACAGGGTATTCTTACCAGCTGATGGCAGAGTGGAGAGTGGTAGTGCAGCTGGTTTGCCTTTGCAAAGAAATGGAGGTGTGAAAATTTCTGGGAAAGTTACAATAGTGGGCAACAGCAGGGGAAATCCCAGGCCTGATTCAGAGCAGGCTACAGACTGCCAAAATGCTCTCAGCATCCTTGCCACGGTCTTTGAAGAAGTATAAAACTAGGAATAAGATGAATCAGTCTGATTTAAATCATACAGGGAATGGCTCAAGCAGATTTGGGAATTCTGCTCTCTGCTTCTGTAGGATTATTATAAACATTTCTATTAAATTTCTTTCCTAAGCCTGCCTCTTGTAATGAAGACAAAGAACACAGTGGTTGGTGGCACAACATACATCATATGCAACGATGACTTAAACAAGCTCTGGGAAAGAGCACAAAACATTTACCGATGGAGGGAAGAAGGGGATGTCTCTCATATCCAGCAGATGTACTAAATAGTTTCACTGTCTTGTGCCAGAAACAAATGCACCAGGAATGTCTTCACAGAGTTAGGTTCTGTGACAGGAATTCTTTCACCAGCTCAGTAACTTTCTTTGTGTAAGACTGCAGAGTAAGGTCTTCCAAAACTAATTTGGCCAAGCTGTAAACCATGTGAGTTTTGTCTTTATTGTGTCTTGCCCTGCCTGAGACTTCTGAGTACCAGCATGTGATTTTACTTCATCACAGCAGTGGTACACGTGAGATTTTGTGCCCTGAAGTGAGAGCTGGTAAAGGTACTAATGTGTGTGGAATCAAGTAGTGCAAGAGAGAGAGAGAGGTCTAGAGATAACTGCTATGCACAGTTGGTGAGAGCAAATGTGACAGCAGCAGAGAGTATCAGAGGATCTTTAATGTGGTGAGTGTATTTATGTTTTTGTCTTGTGAGACTGTCACTGCCAGCTGAGCTGCACAGTGGGGATGAAAATAGCACATGTATGCACGTTTGGTGCAGCTGTATTTAGGACATCATCTTTAAGTCAAACCCAGTCTCCCTGTATCTAGTAAGAGTAGTTATGCAACCGCTGCAGGAATGGCAAGAGGCACAAGACAGGAAATGTTTCTGATGAGGATAAAAAGTGAATTGAGCTGGCAGACAGGAGCTCTTCTGGCTTACAAGAAAAGTGGAAGAGGAGATCCTTCCAGAGTCATGTTGATGCTGAAAAATGTGTGCAGGAAAGAAAAATGAGAAGTTGGAAGAAACAGACAGAAAAACAGGGAGAAGGATGAGACACAAAGCAAATAAGCTGGGGGTATAAATGAAAGCCTGGAGAGATGGCCCAGTGTACACTAGCAAAAAAGAGCACAGGAGAGGTGAAACGGAATGGAAGGAATTAGGGTTGGACTGGGCTGAGAAATTAGTAGGAAATTAGAAATGTGATTTAACATGGCTTGCATGTTGCTCTGTTTATGTGAATATCTGGGCAGTGAACTCTTCCAAAACCATCACTATCTTATTAAACAGCAAGAGACTCTATCCCACCTACACATTTCCTATCTGTTGCTAACACCGAAGACTCTGCTCACACCTTTGACCAAAAGCCACATCAGCTCTAGCAGATAATTAGCTGAATTCTCCATTTCCAGGTACTGATCTTTGTAGTTTTGGGGGTAGTTCAGGCTACTCCAGGCACTTCAGCATTTCCAGCAAACTGGTTCTACGCTAGGGATGGGCAATAACTTGCTACCAGAATCATTTATACTTGCATCCCTGTCTCGAAATTTGTAGTAGTTTGGGGACTGATGCAACACTCAGGTTCTTTTATTCAGCCTCTAAGTAACAAGCACAGCTCTCTTTTACTGACCAAATTGCTCCCAGGGACATCTGGACAACCATGATATAGATTTCTTCTCTGTGTAAATATTTAAGCAGTTCTTCATTTACCTGATCACATGTGTTTGTTGTACATTTTTAGTGGTACATTTTTATCCATGTACTAGCTATGCATCCGAACTCTAATATGTTTTCTGGTCTGTTACCCTTATCATACTTACACTTTAATGGATGAGATAAGACGCACTAAAGGTGTCTCGTGTAAACTTCTAATAGTTCCTTGATGGCCTGCAGATGTCTTGGTCATTAGTCCATTACCTTTCTGCTTATCAGTTAACAATCCCAAGCCATCCAGTTGCACAGTTTTGGTAATTCTAAGTACAAGCTTCCTGTGCCTAGTGCCTGCTTTAAGATTACTGTAATAAACAATTGTAAACCCCAGATTTAGCCCTTGAGCTGGGACCAGGCCACAGTCATATGCCAGGGACCAGTGCAATTGAAGAGGTAGTGTGTTAAACTATATTTTCCTTTTTCAATTTAATGGCTACAAAGTAGCGTACTTGGAGTGGCTTGCTTTATGTTATTTTGTGCATGCAGGAGACAAAATTTCCTTTTTGAACAAGGCACTGATGCTTTGAATCATTGGGAATGCCATTTGCTGAAATCTCTCTTCCACAAGCCAAGAAGGGCACAGATCCAAACTGATGCTAAGCACTCTGTAGAATTTCTTAGAATGTAATTCATCATTTGTAGTAAACTTCAGAAAAAGGTTCTTGTCACATACTTGTACCTTCCTTCTAACTTGTCAAGTAGCCCAGTCCAAATTTAAAAAAAGCAATTCAGCCCTTATAATACATTTTAAATGTTACCAAGATTTAGCAAACTACACAAAATTTTTTTAGTTTATTTCTCTTTTAAAGGAATTTAGAACACTTAATGGGTTTTTGACTGAAAAAATGTTTCAGAGACCCTTTTCTACCAGTGACAGTGCAAAAAGGGATGTTAGAACAAGCAGGATAAAAACCTTTTCCAAAGTAAAAGAAATTTGCTCAAATAAGAGTTAACATTTCTGTTGAGCGTAGTTCAGCTGATAGGAAATAAATGTGCTTTGACATATTAATTCTCCATAGGGTCACAGTCATCTTTCTAACACATACACTGTCATCTACTTAAACTCAATTCAGCTGCTAGTAGCATTATTAACCTTCTAAGAACATTACACCAGATGTCTGGTTTCAGACTAGAGCTGTTTTGACACACAGGTTCCCTCTTGCACGTGCTGTGGAGGGAAGGAGTAAAGCCTTGCAGGCAAGGAACTGAGCTGGGTGGTGGGAGGTGTCAGGGTTCACCTCCTATTGCTGCTACAGACTTCCTCTATGGCCACAGGCAAGTCGTTCTGTCAAAAGGCACAAGTCTACACCTCACCAAACCCTTTTTCCCCAGTGGGTCTCTCTCCCTTCAGTAACATGACAGTGTAGCTCATGGATCTTCTTTTGGATACGCAGGAACAGCAGACTTTCTGCTCAGTCTGTTGAAACTCATGGCCTAGAGTTAAACATCCTAGCACCACAGCAGAAAGACATTGTACAAGAAAGAATACTGATCTCTAAAAAGGTTTCAGAAAGAAGTGGGAGGGAAACACAAAGTTGCAAAGTGGCTTATTTTAGCTCCTCTACCAGGTGAGCAGTAAAGAGGGGAACAAAACCCTAGTCTCTGATGCCTGCTGTTACTGATCTCAATTTAACAGCCTTCCAGTTAATGTATGGCTTGTTCTCTCTCATTTGAATTGTCATACACGTTTGGTTTTTATCTAGATGACTGGTTTTGTATGATCTTCTTAAACAGAATTTTACTTTTTGCACCTGCTCTCACCTGGTGTGCCTTTGGCAGACAGACAAGTACATTCAGTATAGGAGAAAAGTGCTGTGATGGCTTTATAGTAGGAAATCAGACTTCATAAATATAGCATGGTACCGGAGTCAATGACTGCATGAAAAAGAATGATTTGGTTAGTTAAACGTACCTTATTTCCAAAAGTCTTTTGATATTTTCTTGTCTTACCAGAAATTCTTTAAGGAACAAAGTGGTTAAATAACTGATTAAGGAGTCAAGGAGTTATGAATAAATAGTCAGTGTTCATGATACAGAGGTAACTATAATCTGGATTTATTACCTGATGGATCAGACAATGATCACGGCAGTGACACCAATCAAACACCTCTCAATGACAAATTAAAAGGAATAGGGTGTCCCAGTGGGGAGAGTGAAACCCAGTGACCTCAGGCTTGGCCACCACTCTTGGGATAGTTTGGAATAGTCAGGAGAGAACAAATAATCTCTCACTTTACTGAAGAAATGGCCTGCTGAACGGCCCTTTGGGTCCAGAGCTCTGGGTCATTAGATGCACAGTGAGATACAGGAAAAATGAGCTCAACTCATTTCTCTCTTTAGGCTGGAAATGAATAAACAGGGGGAGGGTGTGACAGTAATGTATGGAGTTATGAGTGTCATGTGGAGGTGGAATAGACAACCACGATTTAGTGTCCAATGAGATTATCAGGTATACATACAAGAAAACAAGCTAGGCTGAGTACTTTATTATACAGTCTCATAATTCAGTTATAGCACTAGTTATTACACAGACACTGTAGCACCCACAAATGTCAATTGCTTTAAGAGTAAGTAGACAAAGTCAGAAGAAGATCCACCCAACATTACTAAATACGAAAACAATTTGGCTTTGGAAGTCCCTGGGCAAAAATTGCTGAAAGCTGAAGTAATTTGTGAAAAAGCTATGGTAAGCTTGCCCATATCTTTACTTTTTCCAAAGTACCAATGGCTACCCTAAGAATATAAAGGCTAGCTAGGCAGACCTTCAGTTTGAACTCCAGTGTCTGTTTCTGTGTTCTTATGGTTACTGCAGACTCAGGCCTTTGGTATTCTGGTTGGCTTTGGTTTTGTGTGTTTATTCACTGAAAGCTGCTGGAGACAGAGATTTCTCTTGGTCTGTGGATGTACAGTCTCTTATGGAGTGGGATGGGTCCCACTTTGTGGGAACAATTGTTCCCCAGGGCTTGATATGCCACTTTCATAGACATTGTAATTAAAAGCTAGGTAAGAGCCAATTGAAAATGTGCACAGTAAACGGAGAATCTAGTTTGACATGCTCATCCCACAGCTAAAGCTCTGCAGTTATTTACGTGGGAATCTGACACATTTTTTCCTTCCTCTAACTCTTCCTCTTTCACAAGACTCTCACTTAGAGCCTCACAGCTCTTTGTTGTCCACAAAAGTAAGTACTGACTAGCACGAGGCACTCTGCCTGCAAGCTTTTTTCTTCAAAAATTCCCTCACATGTCTTCCAGTGTCCCAGAGATACAAACCTCACACGGGCTGTTGAGGAAGGGAGAAGATATTTCCTGGCACGGAACCATTCCCTGGCTGTCCCAGAGATGCATTCTCTGTTTATTTCTTTCTTGTGCCCCAGTTCAGGAACATCCCTGCCAATTGTACAATGTGGAGCACCCTTGGTAGTGAACAACTGCTAAGGCTGAATTAACATTCAGAAAGAGTTTGAGTCATTTGGTAGTAGAGCATCAGAAGTCAACTCCAAACCAATTTTCCCCCAGCATTCTGAATAGGCTCCAGACCAAATATCAAGCTAAAAAAGAATCACTTTTTAATGTGTTAGATTAGATTTCCTTTGGTAACTCAGTGATGATACTAATCAGGACATTTTCTAAAATTCACACTGACATCAATGAGGGCTGTTGACTAGAAAGATACATAGATTAGAAATATTGATGTTATTGTTTAGATTCTGATTTTTGGGTTTTCTTTTTGCCATTAGTACTGTTTTTTACTATACATATATATTTGGGCAAAAATAGAGTGGCTTCACTTTAGTTTATACTGCATTTGCTTTGAATAAAATCTGGATTATAAATATTTTACATGAAATTGTATTGGAAAGATACGTGTTGTGGTTTTAAAGTTCATTTAAACACCTGTCTTATTCATTATTTTTGTAAAATCTTGGATTTTGCCAGGCATAAAATTTGGCGAAAGAGTGGGCAGATGGTAACTCAGTTACAGTTTTGAATAACGTTGATTTAACTTGAAGGTCTGTTTGGTGCTCCAGTTAAGCAGAATCTAAGGCAACAGGGGTCTACCTGAGTGAAGTTATCAAGCATACCCTGCTGGAGGTGGGATGTGAAAGATCTTCTCTGACAGCAACCATGAATGTCTCACCAGATAAGTCGTAAAGGACCATCAGAGAGGAAATACATTGTAGCAGCCTGCCAGTGAATTTTGTTAATTAAGAACAATGCAGCATTTAGACCCAAGGCTGGGGACTGCTGCTTTGAACTCCCAAGACAATGTTTTGTTTGTACAGCTGGGGAATGACGCGATGTTACTGAGACTGGCTAGGACAGAACGCATTCCTTGTAAATGCTCTCTGGTTGTTACTCTTTCAGAAGCGAGTCTGAAAGAAAATAGTATCGGTCTTAACCCTGTACATTCTGAAGGGGAAAAGAAAACAGTGAAAAGCCCTTGAGCATCTCAAAGCCTGTTGACCAGAGATTTTGCAAGGCATTCTTCCCTCTTGAAGGTGGTGTCCTTGAGCCTGACCACACGCACGTTCCTATTACTAGCATATTCCTATTGTTCGAGCGAGGTTTGGGTCAAATCCCTCTCTTTAGAGTTGATCGTTGTTTCAAGACCAGAACCACTTGCTCTGATATGGGCCTTGCCAAATACTTCATTAGGGATTTCTCTTAAACTTGCTGGGCCAGTAGCCCAGAATTGTGACTTCTGCCACTTTGCATTCAATCGCTTTTCTTCATGTTTCCTTAGTTACCATATAAAAGAAAATTTGCAGCAATATTGTGGTGGAATGGGAAGAAAGGAGGATTTTCTAGAAACCTTGTCTCCTTTATGACAGTAATGGAGAATATAGTTGGCATGACGTATTTCTTGAATTGTAACTTCAGTGTTTGTTTTACTCATGGCATAATTTCTAGCTGTTGCTGACTCATATGATTTACTGAATGAACTGTGCATTGACTCTGCATTACTGTGAGCTGACTGTAAGGAAGCATTTTCTTTCAGACCACTAGAAGGAGCTATTGAATTCAAAAAGCCTTTCCTTCAAAGCAGGAACTCTTAGTACAGCGGGGCATCCAGTAGGATAATAGAGCAGGCACACTGTCTTCCTTGGAAGTCAAGCCAAGGAGAAGATTCTGATTTAGAGTCTGCAACTTTTTCTGATCCAACGTACTGTAGAATCAAAACCGATTTTACAGGGTTTAAGATCCAAAGAGATGGGAAATCTATTGAGGCGGGTTTACCCATACATTTTTCCACAGGGACTGTGGAATCTGCCATTTTCCATTAGGTCACAGCTTGGAGACGTTGGGCTAACAGACCTGCAAAACACTTGAGAGTTAATGGCAATGTCCATAAGGATAAACAAGACCTCAAGTTTTTCTTATCCATGCTGACTGGCAATTAAAATGCACTGGCCACATGTTAAGTGTCTTCTGGGGTGATATGAAGACGTGCAATTATTTACTGTGTCTCATGATCAGATTCATAAAATAAGGCATGAGATTTATAGCCTACCTTCTATGAGTTTGCCCTTTATATTTGATCAAAACCCCTTACACTAGCAGAAAAAATATTATCTTGCTTTGGCCTGTCTTCCATCTACACCTTTTTTTGTCTGACAGCAGCCTGAAAATTTGTGATGACTGTTTGAAGGTGCTGCATTCTGTGTGAGTCTGTGTGTGTAGCTTTGAATGAGTGTTTAAATTAATGTTTAATTAATGCTTAACTAATAAAATACCATTTGTCACTAAGCTTCAAATTGGGGTGTGCTATACAATTTGCTAAGTCAGTGTTTCCAGCATATTAAAAGAATACTTGTTTTGAACACTTGTATTATGCGTGTCTTTGGATTGACACACAATAAAAATGTGTCTGAGGAATAACTTTTTCTAAATACCTTCAGGCAGTAGTTCAGGCTGATTGATCTCAGCACTGGCTTTTATTTATGTTGACTTTCTTACTTTATAATGTACTTGTTCTAAAGGCATTGCTAGTACTCAGGCATAAGTCTGGGTGTGTATGTAGAATAAATCAAATATTGCTCTGGGAAGCTTACAGTGCAAATGGTAACTAGGCATGAAAAATATACATAATAAAGTAACAGGAGAGCAAGGAGCAGGGAGGAACTGAAGGACAGTAATGTGGAACAGAAGAAAAGGTCTATTGACTTGACATATATATATATTGGAGGTTTCATAGGTTGGGCTTGCTCTTTGTTTTTTGTACCATGATAATGTCCAGTAGCTTTTTTCAGAGGTGATGATCTCGTGCTAGATACTTTGCTGTGCAAAAGTGGAAATTGAAGGTGGTTCCTGTCTGAGATTTAATCTGTATGATTGAGATCTAGGAAAAGATGGTTGGAAAATGATTACAAAGAATGGGTACTACAGGCAATGAGTTTTGTGTCAAAAAGTCCTTATAAATTTATAAATACTTTTTCTTTTTCTTTGTAGCAGTATCTCACAGAGATTTCTTCTTCCAAAAACAGTTTAACATGCCCTGTGTTCTTTTTCTTGGGAAGTGGGGAGTAGTTAGATGCAGCTATGCATCCGTAATGACCTTGTACCCTGACTATTGATATTTTCTGGAATTATGGGGCTGTTGCTTTGATTAAAATCCGAAACAACCACCAATCTGTGCTCAGCAGCACAGTGGGCACTAAGACCATATCAGCCAAAAACCCACATGTTGTCATGCTATGGATGTTCATCCCCAGAGCTCTCTGTCATTGTGGCACAAACCACCAGAGGTCCTGTCTCGACCTAAGCCTGACTTCCTGCAACAACTATCTCTCATAGGAACAACAGCATCATTAGCACTCAGAAAACAGTTTCCAGTCTTGGAAATATATCTTTTCTCACAACTAAAACTTTCTCCTTTCGATTGTCCATAAACCTGAATCTTAAAGGAAAAAAAATAGTTTTTACTAAATTAGAACAAGAAGACACTTCATGTTATTTTGCCTCTCCAACATCAACTGGTGCTTGAATAATCCTAAAAGAACCTAAATAAAAAAGTAAATGAAAGCATACAGTAAGAAGTCATTTGTGGAAAGAAACACTTTTCACTATGCATGAGTGTTTTAGAAGCATGTTGCTATCAGTATATTTTTTGCAGGGAGATTAATCTTATTTTATCTTAATGAAAATAACAAAGCTCCCTTATGCCTAATCACAGGAAACAGATTACTTCTGTCTGTCCAGTTAAACCTAACCAAAGTGACAGCATATATTGTTCTGTCCTTTAAAAACGTGTAACTTTTGTATGAGAAGGTATTTGTTGGCAAAAGGGTTTAAAGTCTGGCCTCTTTCCAGTATTGCAGATTTGTAACTCATGGTACAGTCACCGATTAGTAGAAGGGAACATATTCAGGACATTTTGACAGCTTCCTCATTCAGCAGCAAACATCTGTCTAGAGTCACAGACCAGACTCACAGAGCAAGTAGGAGAAAGTCAATGCCTCTTTGAACTCAGTCTCAACACTCAGTAGAAGTTTTCAGTATTAATCTCAAGTCACTTTAGTGTTCTGAAATGTCACTACGTACGCTCCCTCCTTCAAGCAGTGGAAGAGGCAGTTTCAGAGGCAGTTGATCACACCTATGTTTCTCTATTGGCAGGGGAGAAAATTAGGTGACTAATGAACTAGAGACCTATTTTTGAAAAGATTAATATAGATAAGAGACAAGTTACCCAAACTAAGTCTGTTCTTTACACGTTGGTGCTACGCTGTGATGGTGTCAGTGAGAGTTGACTGCATCTGCTGTGCCCATGAGGGAAGTGTCTCCCTTGTGTAGCATCTCCCACATCCTGTAGCACAGTCTATGCATGCAGTCAAACACTGATAATTGTGGCTATCATACACAGTTTCCCTTTCTCCTTTCTTCTTTTGAATTTTCCTTTTCATGAGGGTAAATCGGCCTCAGTAAAAGACATGGAAGAAGTACTGCAGGCTGAGTATCATAAGGTCATACCTTTTCTGTCCTGTCTTGTCCTGTCCTGTCCTGTCCCTTTGACCCTTTTGCCCTGGTCTTCAGATTAGACCATCTGTGAATCTCGTTATCTAGTACTGTGTGTGACTGATCTCTTGGCACAGCCAGTGTGTTGCCTTGGTGGGTTGTGTGGGATGAAAAAAGCACAATAAATGCCTTTTCTGTCTGAGACTTGTTTATCTGCACAACATCCAGGCCACTCTGGGAGAGCTCTCCTCTTGGTGATTGCTGGCAATCAAAAACGAATCAAATCAAAGCAAACTTAGAGAAATTCTCCTATACAAAGAGCTGCTCTAAAACAAAGCTGCGTTTTTGTGGTGCATTGTCCTAGCTCTGTGTGAGTCCTGTAAAGAGACAAAGGCAAGCAGGAAGGAAATCTCAGCTGCTTAGTAAATGCCCTAATTTGATTTATTTACTGCTCCCTTCCCCCACTCAAACTGTTCTGCTAACCTGTTAGTCCCAACTCAGACAAGTAAGACCTGCTAATCTGATTAGTCCTGACACACAGGAGCAAGGCTGCTGGGAAAAGCTGGACCCTTACAGCTGTTTCAGGCTTCAGCTTCGATCATAACGTTATGGGTTAGCTGAATGTATAGTGCAGTGTGACAGAAGCCCGCAGCATGCACGCAAGTGAGCAGTGTGACCGTCACTGAAGATTTCTACCCCGGGTCTGAGGCCACTGGAATACAAACCATGTTTCGTGTCACCTTCAATGTAGTGACAGAGAAAGTTACCTTCACCTTGGCAGCCTGCCCCTCCGCCACATGGAAGGTAAGCTCAGATATGCATAAAGTAAAAAGGTTTATGGCACCATAAAACATGCTTCTGAACGTTTTTCCCTACCTTAGGCCACGTTTGAGAAGTTTTAAGGGGAGCGATGATGTTTTAAAGGAATTGCACTGCAATGCAGCATATGCACAACTGGTTGGAATTAGAATAAATGGATCTGGTTCTAGAGAACAGTTTACTTGTTACCTTTTAAAGCTGTTCTCATTTGACTTTTAAAATAGGCAAATTCATGGTCATTTTCCTTATTCTGGTCTGGAAATACCACTTATTTATATTAACAGCAAATCTAGAAAGATATATATAAACATAAGCTACTCATTTCTGTAAGGAAGGGACACTGAGGAGAGCTTTCAAGTTTCTTAGATAATTTAGGGATTCCAAGGATTTCTGAAATATGTACCATGGTATGTTAATTTAGAACACAATGCATCTCTATAATGAGGGAAAAAAAAGAAAAAGAAAAGAAACCCTTAGATGCATGATAATACTTGATGCGTGACAATAATTTGGCAGAAGTCAGAAATTCTTTGCACATTAGCTCCTTCTCCCATCCATCAATTCAGTTCAGATCTTCACTTCCTTGAGACAAATGTTCCCACCTTGTCTTGAAGAGACCAACATTGTCAGGATGAGATGGGAACAGGTTCGTTTCCTTTCCTTTCCTTTCCTTTCCTTTCTCTTCTGAGAGTGTGTGCTTTCACTGTAATGCAATTGAGAAGACAGATACTATCTTCTGAAATGTTGCTTTAAAAGCTTCCTTTTATAATTTGTTATTTAAAGAGCAGTTGCTGTGAGAACTTCACCTCTGTCTGTTATTATGCCTTTCAGATGTGAGAGGTTTATGAATAACTAGACACAGTGGCAGTGTAATTTCTCTTGCTTTAGCTGTCCATGATTCACTATGTGGTGTAAATAGTTGTCATATATCTTTGCTGGATCATTTTCTCAGTCTTGGGCCTGTCTTTTCTCTGGACTTGTGAGGTAGCCACTGCCCAGCAGCTGTTTTTAGAAGGTCTTTAAAGGAGCTGGTGCAGTGTGGCCCCAGCCAGACCTGTGCTATTATGTAGCACCATGCACTAAATAAAAACCCATCAACTAGGGCAAAGTGTGTTTGGAGTAAAATTCACATGAAATGAATTTACCAGGTATTTTCTCTCTGGGTTTATGGTAATATTGCTTATTGGGTAAACTTAGTTTCCCAAATGTATATTTATTAGCTAGCACNTGGGTTTATGGTAATATTGCTTCAGTTTCCCTGCTTATTGGGAAAAGTTAGTTTCCCAAATGTGTATTTATTAGCTAGCAATGAAAAGATCATTTTGACACAAGGTAAAATGGCTTTACTTATGCTTGCTAGTTTTGTGTTAAAGATTTTTCTTCCTTCATATCAGGACTTAGAACTCTCTGCCTTTAGATTGCAAAGCACTTAAAAGAGGGGATTGAAATGGAAAGGGATCCTGGATCTTACCTGGTTCACAGACTGGGAACAGCAAACAGGGATTCAAATATAACCCAGCTGTGTGCTCCATTTCAGTGATCCTTTATTAGGTTAGACATGAGTACACTGTAGTAAATGCCTCTGGAAGAAACTGGCAAGTACTGGAAAGTGCACCCCAGCATGCCTTTCTCCAGCTCTTCTCTTATTTGAATAATTTAAATTATTTGATATGTGCAATGCGCAAACATAAATAAATGTTTAAAAGTAAAAGCTGAAAGAAACTATAGTACAGTAAACTTTGTAAAATGTAGTACATTTATTGATGAACCAAATAAAAAACATATAAGAAAGTGTGCACAATTACATTAAAAAAACAAGATGGGATGCCAAGCCAGCAGAAGAGATGGCTTTGCAGTAGAGCTTACATAAGTAATGAAAAGTTAGTTTAGGGAAAGCTTTGTGAAGGGAGTTAGTATGTTTTATTGGCCAGCTATTACAGCTGGGAAAAAACAGACGTGGTTTCAGGTGCATAAGCCTTCCATTTTGACAGTAGGAGGCTAATGAAAGACTGTTTCCCCACAACCTTACTTTGCTTATGTCCTTGTGTCAGCCAGAACAGCACTGGTACTGCAAGTTAATTTAAATCCTTTGAAGCTGAAAGAGGTCACATCCTCCTGCCAGAAGAGGGAAGATAGTGATGTCTACTTTCAGACTGCTAAGTCTTTTTCTTCAAGAGTAAATGGCCCAGTCTGCAGATAATACTGAGGTGTTCTGCTTTTCCGCATAGCACAACATGACCAGCAGATGGGTCTTGCATGGTGTGGTGGGACCAGGATGCTGTGGCAGCTCTGTAGCAGGCTTCTTGGGGCCGGGAGGAACAGAGCAAGTTCTGTTCCAAATTGTTATCTTTCTACCCTATGCTATGCAGTGTTTGTTTCTCTTAGAAATTAATTTCTGATTAAAGATATTGGTGAAAAGTATTTCACTCTATTAAAAATTATCTGTAAAATATTCATTTCTATGATATTTTAATGAAAAAAGGACAGTACTCCCACTCCAGACATTTCAGTCTGTAGGGCATAAACCCCATTGTTTTTGCAATACATTGCTTTGTAAAAAGTAGTTTAATTAGAAGTGGGGGAGGGTATGGACACGGGACAACTAGAGGGAAGTGACAGCTGAAAAGGGCTCAAGCTGACAAGTGCAAAATGCTCAGAGCTGAACATGGCTGTTCACACAGGCACCAATGCCTGAAAGCCAAAGTAAAAAGGATCACTACTATAAACCATGAGCATCTTTATTATAAACCCTGGGGGAGGGCACTGGGCTGCTCTTTCCCACCTCTCAGTGTCAGTCTGCCTCCGCTCATTTCCCTGCTCGTTAGAGAACGGGCTGCTGGTACCTCTTGATCTGTTGACAGGAGTGTAGCTGGTCAGCAGAGCAAAGGGCTGAGTAATCTGAGATGTCCGTGAGTTACACAAATCAGACTGCAGCCGGTATCAGCTTGGCCAGGATCCCTCTTCAAAGGACTTTTCAGGTTTTGCTCACTTGAATTACTGTTGCATTTTCAATCAGTTTCTGCTAATATCTGGCGAGTCTTGTTTTGTGTCTTTGTGTCCTGTACCTGGCTTTAAGAGAAGAAAACAGGATCATGCAGCTATTGCTATACCAACAAATACCTACCACTCATTTTCTAACCCGTGAACAGATAACATGCTACTTAGATAAATACAATTCAAATACACAGGATACCAGCAGATTTAGTTACAGAATGTATTCGCTCATGGAGGCTTAGCTATGCTTGAATCCTACTGATTTTCTCTTACTGTTGGTGGCTTGGCTTTGTTGAATCCCATCTGAACTGTATAGGGGAAATCAGCAAAAACTGCTGGTTTGTGGCTTTCTATTCAAGGCCAGGAAATTCACTCGATGGGGATCAACCTAACTCGGGGCTTTCTTGCCAGTTGATGCTGCACTGTATCTCCCTGACACGGACAGATAAATGAGCCGGGGGCGGCTTTGCAGTCAGTTGGAGCCCGAGCTGAAGGCGCATTGTTGCCAACTTTGGAAAGCTGCACAATGGCCCTGTCTCCCTGGCAGTTGCAGCCGTTGGGGCAGGGACCTGTCGCCTGGAAGGCTGCTAAGAAATAATGATGTAAACTCCTCCCTAAGGATGTGGGAACAATGTTCAAATCTTACGAAGTGGGCAATATCAGTGATAAGGAAACCAGAAGAATCGGGGGCTTAGTGTTCATTTTCTTTCTGCAGCAAGTTGAACACAGTGCTTCAGCCTGAAAAGGACTGGTGGGGAGGTAGGGTGGGAGGCGTGGGAAGTGGGCAGCAGCACACAGCTTTTCTGGCTCGGATTAACCTCCCCTGTTGCTGCTTTAGAAACCTCAGTCAGACTTGCATAGAGCTACAGTTGTCTGCTCTGTTCAGCAAGTGTTAAGTGCACATCAGTGAACAGCCTGTTATTACTTTGTTGTCGTGGTTCCTAAATACACCCCCAGCATCGAAAACCACCGTAGTAAACACAGTACAAACAGAAACAGGCCTATCTATGGATTTAGTGCATGAAAACAAAGGGCCAGACCGTGAGCAGAAGGGCAGTAATGTGGTGTCAAATGTCATCGTCACGTCACCCGAAAGAGCAGTGCAACAGGGGGACAGCATGAGTGTGGCACATACTGTAATGGATTACTTTGGAGTTGCATTCACTGTAAGGTCTTGCATTGGTCCAAGGAGCTCGTTTGCTCCCCAGGTCCTATTAAAGCTGTGGAGGCAATGTAGATGAGGAGGCTCAGAACTTTCGGGGAAGAATTTCAGCTTGTTCTTTACTTGGGCATTGTTTTCAGCTTATAGAACAGTACATTTCTCCTTGAACAGTAACCACCATTTCTAACTGTTAAATATAGAGCTGCTAAACACTTCCAAGTCTAACTTCCCTGAAAAAAACATTTAGAAACCACTATTGGTATCAGTCTTCATTTTAAATGCTTTCTTTTTCCACTTTACTTTTAAAGAGTATTCCAATATACACACCAGATACCTGTACATCAGCTTCTATGAACTTTGTTAGAGGTTCACAAGCATGTGTGACACATCTCTTTATTCTCCATGCTTGTGAGGGCAGACTCACAACTTGAATATTTGTTAGTCGATCTGTTACTTTTGGATGCACCCCAAAGGAGGTTAATAAAGTCCCTTCCCCCTATTCAGAGTCCTGTAACAATCTGTGACCCCAAATGCTTGTCTCAGTAATGCTGAACACCACTTCACAGTGACACAACCACCTCTGGGATTCTGATGCCTAATTTGGGAGCTCCTGCCACAGAAGAAAGTACTTTTTGAGTGATGACTTACTATTATTTCTAGCAAAAGTCTCAGAGCTTTATTACCTTGAGCCACGATGATAGATCAATGTTTTCTTCCTGTCATTATGCTTCTGAGAATTCTACAGCTCCACATGTCTCCCCAAAGTTCTTACTAACATAGACTTGCACATTCTTAGAGGACTTAAATCGCTTTCTCCCCCTCTCTCTGATTATTTTTCGTTATGTATAGTACACCCTCCTTCACTAGCTTTTGTCACTCAACAAAAACATCAGTATTTTCTTAGCCCCCCTACCAAACCCTTACATGACTATTACTCAGATAGACCAGCACATTCTTGTTAAGGGTTCAAGAAATGCATAAAATCAAGTCTGTGATGCTCCTTCGGTTCCCAGCTGTAGTTCACCAGCAGATGGTAGCAAACATCGCCTTCCGTGCGAGCTCCGCCTGGGCTTCAGTGAATGAGAAAGGGCCGGGGTGCCTCATCGGAGTCATTTGTTTCCAGCTAGGAGAAATAAGCTGTAAACAAAGTAGTTGTGCAACTCGGAACAAGGAGGATAACCACGGAAACCACGGAAATATTGCTGCATTCGGGACAGAAGAACTAAGTAGAGATCGGAACAAATTCACTGCAGTGACTTGCACTGAATGGCATGAGAAGCATTTTGGTGTCACTGTTATTGTTCTCGTGGTGATAAAAAGGGACCATTATTTGCAATGTAGCAAATGAACAACATTCAGAGAGTCATGATAAAATTGAAACTGCTCTGGGTCAGCTCTGCCCGTGTATGTTGACCCTTTGTACTGAAGACATGGAAAGTTCAGGGTGGGTATTTTTACTAAAGGCAGTCTCTAGCCATTTATTTGGTTTTATTCTGGGCTGTACCACCCTAGTTCTTTTATATGTGATACAGGCTGTTGATTACCATTTTCTCTCACTCTCTTCTGCATGCTTCTCTTTCAAATGGCTTGTTATGGCAGCCGCTTCTCAGCTTCTTTTTCATGGCAACAGCTAAAATGACAACAATTGAAATGTGAGACATAGAAGGCAGAGAGGGGCAGGATAAAGCCCAAGGTGCTAAACTGTGGTGTAATTCCCATAAGGAAAACTCTCTTCACTTATAAGACAGTACAGCATAGATCTGGGGAAACTATTTGTGGAAGATCATTGGATATTTTTTGCCTATATGATTGTCAATTGAACCACCTCTACCTTCAACTACCATACCGAAGATTTGAAATTCTTTGACTTCTTCGTGCAAACACTGTTTAATTCCAAAAGCAGTTTCTGGGAAGCATTTCCTTTGTGCTCATTTCTCCATCATTAAGTGTTTAATGACCAAAATCCTAAGAGTTGCCTGACTGCATACTGAAATTGATTTCTATGCTTATTTACTGGAAAAAAAAAATAATGTAAATATAATTTTAAACAGGGCAATGGATTTTTATGGATATCAAAATTATTCCTTCTCCAGTGCTTACCATATTCTGAGCCAGAAAACTTTTATTGGTTAAGCTTTTAGAATAGAAAGAGAAAGGAAGGAAATACTGTATAGTGTTGCTCCTTTCACAGGATGACTTGATCTGGAAAGCAGTGCAGAATGCCAGTGGGACTGGCTATACCTCTGTCAGTGCCTATGCACCATATCTGAGGATTTCAGCTGAAGCTGTCAGGATTCTCCTTTGGCCTTAAATCCTCCTATTTTCTTGTAACTGTTAGAAATACCTAAATACTTCCGTGCCTTTGACAGGTATAGCTGGCCTGAGTCCTTTTAGCTCCACTGGCATCAGTCAGTGGCGTTATATTGTGTTGAACTGCATGTGCAGGCTACAAAGTCCTTCCAGTGTGACAGCGCTTGTCTCCCAGAGCTGTGCTCTTGGCAGAGGTGATGATCAATCAGCTCAGGGACAACCCAAAATTTTACTTTGGAGGTTTTGGCCCATATCCTTTGGCAAGGAGATATGCTGGGAAAGGCCTGGACAATAGTCGACCTCACAATCTAATTTGACAGGTAGAGCTGGAAGAGGGCATGTGACAGTATTTTGAATGTCGTGGCTTGGCAGTATGGTAAATCTGCCTTCAGGGACCCTCACGTTTCATCAGAGATGCCATCTGAAGCCAAACTTTGATTTAACATAAACTCAGTGCTCCTTCAAATTTGTTCAAAACGACTGATGGATCTATTTTGTACTGTCGGGCTTTATGCCCAGTCAGGTACAATCTGTCTGCACATTTCCGTTCTTACGCTTTGATCAAGGAACATCTGCCTCCCACAGCCATCATAAAGCCTACATAGTAGGGGGAAACCATTACAGAGCTTAAACTCTCTCCTGAGTAGTGCGTTTAATCTGTCTGAACTGCAGTCACCTTCTCAAGTCTGATCAAATCCATTTTATACTGTTGGTGGTGCTTAGATATGCCATCATGGAACCACAGCCTAAATGCAGCCATACAGGAAGCTGTGAACTCACACCTCTGCTTGATGGCATTTGTTCTCCCAATACGCATACACATGGACATGCACTATTTCAAATATTACACCCAAAATGTCTGTATTTACTAGTTAACATCAGCTCTACCTTTAGTCATCTTTTACTGGCCTGATGATGTATTAGGAAAGGAGGTCAGAGGTCTTGTACGATGAATCTGGAAAGAAAAAGGAGGGAAAGAGCAAATGGGGAACTGAAATTTGTCACTGGAGAGGATGACTAGAAACCCAGTAAACTGCAAGTGGGAATTGCAAGGTTCTTGTTGAACACAAAGAAGGGTTGCTTAGAGCTCTACGGAGACTGGAAAATATGATGGCGCAGCACCAAAACAAAGAGGCGTGTGTAAGGGGGAAGTTTAGGATTTGTCTTGTAGAAGTTTTGGATTCTGACCAAAAAGAATAAACTTGCATGTGAAACACTGATCTTGATGAGAATACATTACAAAGTGATAGACTAGCTATGTGTTTTGCCCATGGAATTCAGTTTCTGTTCCAGTGCAGATGTTTAGCTCTTGGTAGTCATAGTAGTACTGGGGTATTATAACTCATTTAGCCACTTTGTGCCTTATTTAGCAACATGTGAAGGTGTTCTTACTATTACTGTTACAAAATGAGCAGTTGCAAACTCAGGGCAGCATGTAGAAAGCTTCTTCCACAGCAGTGGCAATTCATTCCTCTTTATATTGTACCCATTTTCTTAGTGCAATTAAAAGCATCCTAAGTGCTTTACAAAATATAAAAAGACATGGTCCTGGCCTAAAGTGCTTCCTGGTTTAGTTCAGACATGACAGAAGACATTTGAGAAATGAGAGTGAGATGATGCAGGGATGAGTGAGACCCAGAATTCCTCTAAAGACAGCACTCTGGTGAGATGTTTATACAATTCAAACATTAAATTGTGTCCATCCCCCTCCCTCTCCTTTTTGAAGTTAGCATAACTTTTTTCAGAAGTAATTGTTGTATGACGTTAACTGGCACTGAAAGAATTCTGACTGATGACAGCTTCATTTTTTAGTTTCGATAAGAGATCTTGTGAGTCCCGTCACAACCTGGGGCATTAAAGAAATATGTATCAATTTATCTTAATATGCCATACTGTAAATCAGAGTGATTTACCTGCTGCTTTAGGAGAACATCAGCAACTCCTGCAACAGGGACAGGCAGCTCCAAGTGCTTGGGGGTGGGCAGTTGAGAACACACATACTGCATACATTTAACTCCCAATGTGCCCATACAATGTAGTAGAGGTATTTCCTGAGCTGTACTCAGTTCAAGTTTCTTATAAGGCCAGCAAATTCTAATCAAAAAAGCAAAAACCCCAGTGGTCTTTGCAAAACTGGTCTCAGCAGCAGGGAATGTTTAGTGGTGTCTTTTACTACTATATTGACTATAACAGCACTTTTCACAAAAAATATTTCCTGGCAACCCCTCGTCTCTGAGAGCCAGACAGAAAACAGTAGCTTGAAAATCTTTACTTACGGCTGGGGGAAAGTAGTCCTTTGCCTTAGTGAGCTTCTGGCAGTTACTGAGGTTCCACAGTGCAATATTCACCTGCTTCTCAAGGAAACTGGCCAGTTTATCCGAGTGATCATGGATCGTACTGTGCTGGGCCTGCTGCTGTTGCTGATCCTGAGGGTTAGGAATTACAGGATACTGCATGGATTTCCTCAGGTCTCACTATCATGACACCAAGATAGGAATATGTTCTTCCTACTGGCCATGGGATCTCTCTGTGATCAGAGAGGAGGGGTGGAACAGCTTCCTTAGACAGGCACTTTGTGTTCAAGGACAGAGGTGACAAACAGGCACATCTAATTCTCTGGAAGGACCATGCCATTTGCTTCTTTTTATGCCTTCAAGCATCCCTCCCTCTCTGACCTGGCAGTCTTGTCTGTCTCTGATTTAGATCTGATCAAATCAACATCCTAACATGTAGCACTTTCCAAGGGAGGATTTCAGAGGATCATATTGCTGGTGGCAGGGAGTGTTTTCTTAATGTTCGTGAAGAGAGATTTACATCCTGCAGTGATCAGCAGGCAGCTCTGTAAGGATGTTACACTGGGTCACCCTGGTGGCCATTACATCTCCTTTGGCTCTGATTTCCAGCACCCAAGCTGAATGATGAGACTAACCAACGCAGGAGTCCAACACATTTGTCAAAATGCACTCAAAGTCCCATTGTTTGACTCCATATGGAATTTCTTTAATTAGTGGCTCTGAACATTATCCAGCAGCACACTGGCCTCCACTGGCCTGCCTCAGTCTTGGCTCGTGCCAGCTTTGCAGGCTCTGTCTCTCACAACCAGGAGGTGGAAGGGGATTGCAGGCAGTGCTGAGCCTATGCACAAATGAGGTAGAGTTTTTAGCAAACATTCTCCACAGTAAACTCATTCTGCTTGTTTTCCTCATTTTCCAGCCTAAAGTTGGGATATTTTACCTCTCTGTCATTATCTGTTGTCTCATTTCCAGGTTGAGCTAAGTTAAGGGGAGCTGTACACCTTCCACTAGTGCTGTGTGGGCCCTGTAGCAGGGAGGGGTTCTGCTGGCCCTGCTCACAGGACACATCTTTCAGTAAAATGGTTCTGGGAAGAAAAAAGCAATGCTTGAAAGAGGGAACTAGAGTGAGCAAAAAGTTTTCCATTTAAAGCTGGTAAATTGCTTGATAAGATGAATGAAGCAGTGAGCTGTGCATAACTCAGGATATAGAGTATGTGATGTGACAGACTTCTTGTGACCTCTTCTCTGTCTTGTCATCCTTTGGGCAATAATATCACAAAGCTCTGGAAGAACACTGTGACTCCAGGTAAGCTCAAAGATAAGCTGAGAGGCTTTCGCCATTTAAACCTCTTTAGGGCCCTAATGCATTAACAGGAGATTTACATAGACCAAAAGTTACATAAACAGACATTTACAGAAAAGTTCTCTTTCATTTAGTTTAGTTTACTTCTCTCTGAAAGTGAAGGCATTGCATCGGCATTTAGCGCTGTGGCTGCTACTTCCTTCCCCCAGGGCTCTGAAGTTGTGCTTTGGAAGATCAGCAATGTGTCTGTGTGTAGTCCACATGTTTGACTTTGTTAAAGAGTATTAAAGTATATAGAGTTTGATGCTTTCTTCTGTTCAACATTAAACCAAGCATTTCTTCTCTATTTAAAGCTGCCATTTTGACCTTTTTCACTGTATTAGAAAGCAGCAGCCAGCTCAGCTGTTTGCAGGAGTTGTTTGCCTTCTATGAACTCAGCTTAGCTGTTCCAGTAACACACTATTATTGTACACTGTTATAACCATTAACTAGTAACTCTTCAACACAATGAATCTCTGTATTCTGAAGAAACTAGAGCACTCAGTGGGTCCAGTGCCCATTACTCAAAGGATTTTGGACCAAGTTTTGTCCCTGAATTACAGAAAACATTAACCATCCGGAAACTAATCATGCAACATTCTCTTTAGTTACTTGAAATATCCACTGATTTTTCACAAGACATAAAAGGTCTTCGCAATTTTTTCTCAGTGTTTTTCAGGAAAATGGGTAAGGGAGCACTAATTACAGGCTTTAATGGTTGAAGAGTCTCATTAAAGAAGATCCATAAGAACCAGATGTCCAGGTTAGGAGACACAGTATTTTCACTTCTGGAGCAAGGCTAGGAAGGCCTGTGTTTGTGCTTAGCCCTGCCTTACTAGACAGAGTCATTGCAGTTTCTAAACTATGGGCCTGGCCTGCTCTGCAGGTGACCCAAACCCCTGGTCCCTCCGTCATCTTTATAAGCAGGCAGTGGCTCCCACCTAATCATATTTCACCAGTGAAAGTAGTGTGATAGTTCAAGGCCTGGAGGGACAGTGATATGTACACATCTTATCTCAACAAACATTCACTAGGCAGGCAGAGAAAGGACCTTGATGCAAGAGTGGGAAAGATTCCCAGATCCGAGGTTAGTTATTGTCAAATATCAGATTTATAAAGCAGAAGAATGACACTTTTACCTGTAAGCAATGTACCATTCATTTGTCCAGAAACTGAAGGACTGGTTGTCTCAAGTGATGGATAATCTTACCTGCTGTATTTCTGAACTTAAATATGTTACTAATGAACGCTAGTCATGAGGGTGACTAATGTTCTTGTTTGTGCCAATGTTTAGCCAGTCTGAAAAGATGTAGGTTTAGTAAATCATCTCCAGACTTTGAGACTCTGCCCAGTTCTACATCCAAAGCTCAGCAGCAAGAAGGAATCATTTATGCCACTCTGAAATAAAGAAATAACAGAGTGAAAGCACTGAAGTAATAAGACAAAAGCCTGGCTTTAGCCAGGGTACAGAAAAGTGTTCAGCTGATTTTGAAAGCTGGTCTCCTCCTCTCAGTTGCACCGAACACATTGCAAGAGAACTCTTGCTTTAAATGGAAGGGACCATTTATGACATAGCAAATCCATAATTTAGAAGAATTTAGACATAAAGTATCACGTATAGTTTAGTAACATGACCTGAATAACTTAGAATTTCAACTGCAAAACTCAGAATCCAAGATTGCAGGCTGAATTTTCTGATTAATTAATTTTACCCAGTTAGAGATCTCATAGCTGTCCTTGTGTTGTGAGCAGTTCAGATTGTTCCACTCATTATGCTTTGCAGTTTTGTCAGCAGAACAATTTGCTGCAGCCTGTCCATGTGTAGTGAATCTATAATGAATTATGGAAATTTGTTGTGAAAGCCTGACCTTTTCCAATGTTTGTTTCAGGATTTCCTAGTACTTCTGTTCTTGTACGTTTTAATGGTCTAGGCAGGAAGAAGTAATGTCAAATATTGCTAAAGAAATTCACTTAAAAGTCTGTCTAGACACATGAAAACTCATCCTTACAAAGATATTATTTCCTTCTGCCTAAAGTAATGCAAATATTACACTGACAGAAAACTTTGGAGAACATAACAGGTTACTCATTAGGTTTTCACCAAGGCAATTAGAGTTATTGCAAACACAAAAAGTGTTTAAAGTTGTCTGTTAGTCAGATGTACACTGCACAGCATGTGATCGCCATTAAGGGGGATTTCAAAAAGCTCAGAAGTGTGGCTCTGTTTCCCCATCTATCCCGAAAGATAGTTTTTATCTCAACAGTTGTATTAGTGAGATGCATTGGCAAAGTTCTGTAATTTGAAAGTTTAATGCTGAAGCAGACAGTTAACCTGGGAAAGGGAATCCTCTGACATTAACTTATACTGCCTCTGATGGGTTGAATATCTCAGCTGGTAAAAGGATACTGTGCTCTGGACTTTTGTGGTTTAATATAAAGACTTATAAATCCAGGGAGAAGCTTTCCAGGCTTTGGATCACTCTTCTGAGATCTAATTCAGTATCAACTCAAGCTGGATCCGTTTCCTAAACAAAACCACAGGTATAGGCAGATAACAAAGGAGCTTCTGTATTCTTTTAGGCAGGCAAAAAGGGATATTTATTTCAGAAGCCTTGAGGTAATGTCTGATCCAAAGAATCAGAATGAGTGTGCAGATGTGCCCTCTTAAAATTATTATGACCACCCTATTCCTTGATCTATTGAGAGCATGGTCAGACAAGCAGCACAGATCCAGCCTCTGAAGTTACACAGTAACTGCAATGCAACTTAAAATAATTTGCTCTGAAGCTGATGTAAGCGTATATGCTTGCAACACTTCATAAGGCATTAGAAATTCATTCCTTGGCCATTCTCTTCTTCCAGATAAAGGGATGGTCTTCTTCATCTTTAGGATGCCCAGGTGGACCATTTGTGCTTCTAAACCTGACTGTCATGGGGCATTTAGAAAGCTGTGAAATCAGACCTTAATAAAGAAGCCGAAATTACAGAGCTAGTAATGGGACAGGAGGTGTAGAAACCTACAGTGCCATCTGCACTGAAGACCTTTGTTGTTTATAATGTAGCTGTGTCAGTGCAACCCGTTGAGGTTAATGAATGATTCCCTGGTGGTGATGTTACTCTACTAACCTACAAGAGCTGCATTCAAAGTCCTGTCTTGCCCATTGGTAAAATCCATCTATATGAGAGGTTTGGTGGCATCACGAGGAGGCAAGAATGATGCTGTTTTGGTACATGGGGCTCAGTCACCTCCTACCTTAAAACTTCTTGTTTGTAAAACACATTTTGTGTTTTAAACTCACAACAATTGCCTGTTGAATATGAGAGAAGAAAGTAAAAAGGAACTCACCTAGTCTACTTACATCATTACTTGATTTGTAGTTCAAACAAGATATTGCTTGAATGTTACAATATTGCAATGAAATAAACCTATCAAGTTGGCCAGGGCTTGTATGCTTGTGTAGGAAGAGGGTCAGATACACTACTGGACCCACTTCTTGCTTCAGAGTTGCAGGCTGAAGTGTGACGAACCACAGTAGAAACAGTATCAGGGGGCAAAAATGTGGGGGAAAATGCTGACCTTTATAGCATCTGGTGCATTCTGACGAATCTATGCATAGAGGTGTTTTAATATTTACTTACCACTGTAGTGTATTTTATGTTCACAAAATACGTTCATAATGGAGCTGCATTCTGTTAGATGCTATTTATGTAGATATGAAGAGTTTCTGCCCTGAAGAATTTATAAACCAATTATTCTATTCAGTTTAAACAGAAGTTATTTAGTAAGCAAAGCCTTTGGAAGTCTGTTTCCTGCTTATATTCTGTAGTGACTTCTATATTTTCAGATATGCTGGGAAAAGAATTTCCTGAGCTCAAACAAACTACTGACCTGCTTGTCTGGTAGCTGTTCAATGTGTTTATTTCCCAGTGACCAAGGTTTGTTTCACCTGGGGCTGGAAGTTCAGGAGCTTAGAAGGCTGGTGCCTGTGCTCCTGTTAGCAGAGCTCCACTACATCACAAAGGCAACTCTTGTGGAAGCCAGACTGCGTCATCATGTTTCACCCTTCCTATCCAAGCCAGCAGCAAATTCGTTTAGTTTGGAGCCAAGAAAGATCTTGTCTATAGTGGGGAGTGGGAGATTGTTCTGTGAGTAGTTTTAAATGGTCTTAGTGTCAGGGATTTTTTTTTCTTTTAAGAAACTAAAAGAACATTTTTAGGAAATTCCCTTTGCTATTTGATGTAACTTTTCCTTTACGGAGCTTTATCATTATGTCTGTACCAAAAACTGCCCGGATGTGAAATCCTAAAGCACTTTTTTCTGCAGTTTATTTTCAAACAAACTACTTCAAAAATAGATTTTTGAACAGATTATATTATAGAAATTCTGAAACTATTAAAATCAGTACCAACTGCTCTTGAGTTGAATAGGTTCAGAACTTTTTCTTTGTAAGGAATATACCTCTCGGGTTTTTTTTTCTTCTATGATCTTTAGAAGTAGCTGACACCTAAATTACTCAATTGCAGCAAAGATTGTGTAGAAAAGTGTGGAGAACATTAACAATGATCAAGGGACAGCTTACTTGACTTCCAGTAAGAAGACATTTTGCGACCAGATGTGTTCATACTCTTTGCAAATGTACTTTGAGAGCTTACTGAATATTGCTTGCTCTGGAATGACCTAGCATTGTGTTTTATGAACTCCTGGAACAGAGATTTCCTTTAACGAGACTTAGGGCCTGTTACAGGAGAGGTACAGTTCTATGATCTTACAACATGCAAGTTTTCCACCAAACTGGGGATGGCTCAGCTCCTGTCACAGAAATACAGTCTGGCATATAAAGGTAAAGAAACTCTGGTTTTGTCTGTCCTTAACGCAGTGGACTATATTATATGTTTGTTCGAGTAGGGTTATGTTATATTATAAGTTGGTATCACTGTAGGGTGGGTGATTTGGGCTCAGTGGGGTGGAAGTTGCTGCAGCCTTGTGGTGCAGCAGAATTCCTAAACATGTGGCAGTGTCATGTCTACTGGTACAGCAAGGAGAAGCTTTTGCAGAAGCACCAAACTGCTAAAAGCAATACACCTCAAAACAAGCTTTGCTATGGCTAAGACTGCAGGATCTAAGGCTGATTGCAACCTCTTTGGAATATTTCCCCTCGGGAACTCTTTGGATGCTTTTGTGAACAGGTGTTCTGCAGGAATTTTGTTTCCAATGTTATGCCAAAGAATAAACACACATTTTATTTTTGAGGTATTTTAATGCTTCTGCATTTGTTTTTTAATAAAGCTAGAAAATGTGGAGGAGACTGGAAGTAAAACAGACTGAGTATATCAACTTTTCTTTTTTGCCACACCGTACAAACACCAGTTTCAAATCAAGTTACAAATGATCCTTTAAGACAGATTAATTCAAATGTGCTCTCTCAACCCTATTAAACTGTCATCTTCCCCGGAGTGGGGATGGGCACAAATCAAACGCCCAGATCACAATGACCCTGGTCATTGCGTGGGAGTTGAAAACTCGTCTGATGGAGGGTTTGTGAATGACCTTTCGCTTTGTACCAGGCTGCATCGCACTCTCCAGTCAAATACCCCTTTAATCCTTAATCTGGTGCAGGTGAAGCTGTTTCCGTGCCCTGCATTCCCGGCAGGAGCAGCCGCGCCCCGGCCAGCCCCGGCTGCAGTGAGCGGGAGCACCGCTGGAGGGCGGGCGGGGGCAGCGCTCCGCACCGGCGCGGCCGCAGCGCTCCCGAGCCTCTCCTCCTGCCCCCGGCCCCAGCTGGACCTGTGCGCCTCTCCTCCTGTCCTCGGCCCCCGGCTGGACCTGGGCGCCTCTCCTCCTTGTCCTCGGCCCCAGCTGGACCTGTGCGCTTCCCCTCCTG